>LGRX02000883.1:0-133293 GCA_001247695.2 Cymbomonas tetramitiformis
GAAACGCGCAATCTATTTCTAAGGCAGATGTTTTGGGTTTGGGTTCGAACGTGACACCCAATCAAACCCAAAGATGCCAAACAGCCGAGGGCTTCCCGTGCGTCCGAACGCACGAAACTTGGCACGAATACTACCATGGTACATATATTTAAGTTACCAGAAGCTCAAGGCTTCAAGTTACTTGTGCGCGAAACGCGCAATCTATTTCTAAGGCAGATGTTTTGGGTTTGGGTTCGAACGTGACACCCAAACCCAAAGATGCCAAACAGCCGAGGGCTTCCCGTGCGTCCTAACGCACGAAACTTGGCACGAATGCTACCATGGTACATATATTTGAGTTACCAGAAGCTCAAGGCTTCAAGTTACTTGTGCGCGAAACGCGCAATCTATTTCTAAGGCAGATGTTTTGGGTTTGGGTTCGAACGTGACACCCAAACCCAAAGATGCCAAACAGCCGAGGGCTTCCCGTGCGTCCTAACGCACGAAACTTGGCACGAATACTGCCAAGATACATATCTTCGAGTTACCTGAAGCTCAAGGCTTCAAGTTACTTGTGCGCGAAACGCGCAATCTATTTCTAAGGCAGATGTTTTGGGTTTGGGTTCGAACGTGGCACCCAAACCCAAAGATGCCAAACAGCCGAGGGCTTCCCGTGCGTCCTAGAGCACGAAACTTGGCACACATACTGCCAAGATACATATCTTTGAGTAACTTGAAGCTCGAGGCTTCAAGTTACTTGTGCGCGAAACGCGCAATTTATTTCTAAGGCAGATGTTTTGGGTTTGGGTTCGAACGTGACACCCAAACCCAAAGATGCCAAACAGCCGAGGGCTTCCCGTGCGTCCTAGAGCACGAAACTTGGCACACATACTGCCAAGATACATATCTTTGAGTTACTTGAAGCTCAAGGCTTCAAGTTACTTACTTTTTTTCAAGCAGAACACGCCGTGAGTGTCTATTGTGGCAAAGATGGCAAATAATAAAAGTCATTATGGGGAAAGAGTCGTTATTCACGGCCGTGACTTTTAGATTCACGGCCGTGAATCTTTCCGAATGGAACCAAAAACCGTTCGATTAAAATCGAACGGTTTTTGGTTCCATTCGGACATATGGACATCACGGCAAGACAACTCTTCAGTGTAATATTTCGCATGGCATGGCGATAGCTCAACAGGCACAGTACAGTACAGCGTCATGGATGCATGCACCGCGTAATAGCCGGATGACATAAAAAAAACTTAATCTAAAATCAACATGAAAATGGGTTAATCTAAAATCACAAAGAAATAATCTAAATTAAATAGCCTACCATTCCCCGACCGTACGGTCGAAAATATGATTATCGAACGCGAGTAGATACTCGCAACGTCGTGGATTCGCAAACGCAATGACATGCAAAATCGCCGCGTGAATCGAAAACAAAGAAGCGCGGACGATTGTGTCACATAACACATATGGCACAAATGAAAGTCGCCATGGATCCGGCCTGGTTAGAATTTGTGGAAGGGTAACGTAAGGCGGTAATCACTTATGAATGTGTATATAGTTGAAGTTTTTTCATGTGTCACATACACCAAGGGCGCCAGTTATGTTTTCCTAAGCGAGCATTTCGTTGTGTACGTCGGACTACATTCACGGGGAGACTGACTCACACCCCCCTCCATCGAAGGTTGGGTAGAGCAGCCTCTTCTGTCCAGGGAACCTATCAAACTTTTATGTTGTACGGCCAACACGCAAAATTTCCATCGGCCAAGTTTCGGCCATCCCGGCCAAGATCTAAAATTGCCCGCTGCAAGCGCAAAATTTTAATTTTAAGTATGAAAATATCATGAAAATCGCAAAATTTCGGGGAAATTTTCAAAATTTTACAATAATTCGTCTCGGCCAGCAAGCAAAATGTCTGTTACCCATCTGTTGGCTATAGCCAACATTAGGGCCCCTTATGTTGGCTGGAGCCAACATAAGCCTTGCTGACAATGCCGGCGGGAGCTGTCGGTATCGGATTGTACATTTTATTAGCTCAAAATGACGGCGGGGATGTTCTCTTTCACACATGCGTTATCAACATTGGGACGCTCGAAATCATCGGCGAGAATTTGGGTTACTATTCAAGAGAATGTGAAATTTTGTGAAATTTCCAAGGAATTTTGGGTGTTTACATACCCATGTTACTTCGATCGATATTTTGAGGGTCAAGATGAACTCGGATGAAAGTTTTGACAAGACACTCCAGAAAGAGCAGCTCGAGATCTTGACAACATAGGTGTCCGATTTTTCAATGCCCTTCTCAGGCCGCTCACATTGCACAATTTTCTTATGTTGGCTGCAGCGAACATAATGAGCATTTTGTATTTTCGCGATCATACCCCAACTCTAGGGCACAATTATGCAAGCCCCCATGGGTGTAAGAAGGTATACCACGTATTGACATTTTTTTAAAGGTCTAGTAGCCCTTCAAACAACATTACTTTGGAGCAATATGTACCATTAACCATGAGTAATATGCTTCGGAACTTTGGGTTTTATGTTGGCTGCAGCCAACATAAATATGGGTAAGAGACAAAAAGCACCCTCGGCCAAACTTCGGCCACAGCCCTCATCGTACGGCCACAGACCGGCCATAGGGGGTTGATATGTTCTGTCACCCCTCGCCCTGAGGTGCCACGTCGGCAGTCAGCATTTTGCAGTTCCCTCCGATAGTAAAACACTCACAGTATTTTCACGTAGAGTACAATATTAGGTACCCTATAGTATTATCTAGTAGTAGGTGACTCCTTGTGTCACTCAATGATCTGATGCATCGTACAGTAGTTGCGGTCGCAGTGTCACACGTTATGATGATGACACTGCGACACGCCCCCCTCTCAGACAATCTTCCCGCAGTAATAACTTGGCGGCGTAAGCCGCCACTCCTTACTCTGGTAATAATATCCGCCGCCATTGTCCTTCAGCTGCTGCCTTATGACAGGAGCTGTCGTATCGTCTCTTTTCCCACCCTCATATAGCTAGTATATTTCGGAGTTCTCATGATATTATCTCATCGTAGTCTCCGTATGTCTCTGCGAGTGCCCGACTGATGTTCTTGGAGTGCAACCTGCGTATATATTCAATGGGCTTGATATGATGCTCACCGTCCGGTGGGTGTGTGTGGTGTGTGTGGTGTGTGTGTGTGGAAGACGATATATATATATATATATATGATATATTTGGCTGATATATATGGTGTACCTTACGTACGCGGTGGAGCCGGCGGTGGGTCCTCCCGGGCATGTGTGCAAGCGGCAGCCGAGATCCCGCTCTCAACACCACCTACCGTGAAGCCCCCCATGTGGGTGACAGGCTGGCAGTAGGGGAGGAAGTCCTGCAACGCCCACCATCTTCCCGCTCCGGCTCGAGCCCGAAGGCACACGCCTAAACGCCGCCGAGCATCTCCGACTTGCCCCCCGCCAGAAGGCAGAGCGCTTCGAATCTCTCGCCGTCGTGCTCGTCCATCGCCGCCTGGAACTGCTCCGCCAGTAAGTCGTTCTCGATGTCACCGAGGGAGAAGCTGTGGAAGCTCCCCCCAGCGCCATGCTTGCCGCCATTTGGACAGTCGCGTGCATCCATGACGTTGCATGCATCCATGACGTTGTACCTGTACCTGTTGAGCTATCCCCATGCCATGCGAAATATTACACTGAAGAGTTGTCTTGCCGTGATGTCCATATGTCCGAATGGAACCAAAAACCGTTCGATTAAAATCGAACGGTTTTTGGTTCCATTCGGAAAGATTCACGGCCGTGAATCTAAAAGTCACGGCCGTGATTAACGACTCTTTACGCATAATGACTTTTATTATTTGCCATCTTTGCCACAATAGACACTCACGGCGTGTTCTGCTTGACAAAAAGTAAGTAACTTGAAGCCTTGAGCTTCAACTTACTGAAAGATATGTATCTTGGCAGTATGTGTGGCAAGTTTCGTGCTCTAGGACGCACGGGAAGCCCTCGGCTGTTTGGCATCTTTGGGTTTGGGTGTCACGTTCGAACCCAAAACCAAAACATCTGCCTTAGAAATAGATTGCGCGTTTCGCGCAAAAGTAACTTGAAGCCTTGAGCTTCAAGTAACTCAAATATACGTATCTTGGCAGTATTCGTGCCAAGTTTCGTGCTCTAGGACGCACGGGAAGCCCTCGGCTGTTTGGCATCTTTGGGTTTGATTGGGTGTCACGTTCGAACCCAAACCCAAAGCATCTGCCTTAGAAATAGATTGCGCGTTTCGCGCACAAGTAACTTGAAGCCTTGAGCTTCTGGTAACTTAAATATATGTACCATGGTAGTATTCGTGCCAAGTTTCGTGCGTTAGGACGCACGGGAACCCCTCGGCTGTTTGGCATCTTTGGGTTTGGGTGTCACGTTTGAACCCAAACCCAAAGGCAAAGGCATAGGACAGTTTCGTAGATTCTGTCCCGATGCCTTTGCAACCTCGCTTGCTAACTCATATTACAATGAATATTCAACATTCAAGCGTTGGATACCCCACGCCAACGGGAAGCGCTCGGCTGATTGTTATTTGGGTATGCGCACCCAAATGACAAAAAACGCATCTTTGAAACTCGTTAGTTTCAAAGATGCGTGGCCGATGCCTTCGTGCTTATGTGTGTTGATCCATATGAAATATTCCATGGAATAAATGTGAATATCCCGCACAAACGGGAAGCGCTCGGCCGTTTTGTAAAATTAGGGTGCACCCAAAATACAAAACGCATCTTTGAAACTCGGAAGTTTCAAAGATGCTTGCCGGTCGCGTGCAGCGGTAAAAGGCAAGTCAAAGGGTTTAGAATCTAGAAGAAGTACAGGGGCTTTTTTTTCAAGCAGGACACGCCGTGAGTGTCTATTACAACGGCGCCCACCATTATCACAAGCGAGACAAACCTTCTTAAAGCTTTTTGGAGGCTTCCTCATGATGGCACCAGCGGGAACGAGAGCGTTTGACCTGTGTGCACATTATTTGAACACGAGTCGTGAAAAGGACCACCGGTCATAGCCGGATGACATAAAGAAAACTTATTCTAAATTAACGATAAAATGGGGTATTCTAAACTTATGAAAAAATATTCTAAATTAAATAGCCTACCCGCGGTGCCAGTGGCGCGCGTCGTCCTTCTTGCATGTCGAATTCCCGCAAAACGGGACGAAGTCGCCGCTGCCTTTGTGAAAGGCAACGCGCTTCTTCCCATGCGACTGCGACCAGTTACTTCCAACCGGGAGGTCACCAGCTGCAAACCGTACACCGGAGCCGCCTCCCCTGTTGCCGATCTTGTTCTTGTCCGCCCGTGGGGTAAACCCCTTGCCGTTGACCTTGTCCGTCAAGATCTTCATCTGCCGCTTCATGTCGAGGATGATGGCCGTGAGGTCGGACAGCTGCGAGCCGTCACCGTCAGTGGCCACGGCCGCTGCGGACAGGGTGGCAGTATGCGTACCGGCCTGGACGTGCCGAGCGTAGCACTCGATCACCCATTTCTGCATGGTCAAGAGGTCCACGGCCGCCCGTTGCTGATGCGTGAAGAGCCGCGACACCATCGGCGCGTAGAACGCCGGATCCAGCGCCGTGATAAACAGCTCCTTCACCTCGTCATCGTCCAAGGTGTTCCTCCTCCTCGCGGACCGCAAGGCTGCGTTGAAGTCCCGTGACGGACTCCGACGGGTCGGTGTAGGCCTTGAAGCGGACGCCAAGGAGGTCCGATGTCCCCTGAAAGGGTGCACCGGAGTCCAGCAGACGACGTGCGAATTCCAGTAAAACCCGCTTGCCGTCCATCGGGTGCAGCGTTGCAGATGCCTCGAGCCAGTCCCCCGCCGGAGAGGCGGGGACACACGATGAGCTCGAGAGTCGAAAATAGCGATCGTGTTGGCCTCGGAGCGGACGGCCAACGTGGAGTCCTCCAAGTCGAAAAGCGGCGCAAATAAAACGTCCTGCGCCTCGAATGCCTCCTGGAGGGCAGGCACCAGCTTTGCGAGGAGCACCTGCGCGTTGGACTCAGTGCCGGTAAACCTCTCATGTTTCTCACGGAAACACTTCCGAATGACGTGCTTCGCTACGCTCTCGTCGAAGCGCTCACTGGTCAGTGAGCGAACCCCCGCCAAGAAAACTGCCTGGGCGGAGTTCGCAGCCGGAACACCAGCAGGTGCCGGCGTAGCCGGCGTGACGGAATTACGTACGGCAGCAGAATCGAAAATTGTCGCTAGAGAACGTCGGCGTGACGCCATACTCGAAGTCAATCTAGTCGCAACCATGATAAAAGAGACTGTAGAGACGAAGTGAGGGAAAATGGGACGAGGTGCGGAAGGAGCGGCGGCCAAAAGTCGTAATGCGGTTGTCGAGGAAAGCAAGGGAAAGCTGTGGCGTAAAAAATCTCCCCACGTGCATGTGGATGCAGAGTGACGCGGCCAAGGAAAGTGGTGTCGGATCCGACCAAAAATTCCAACGTCAACCAACGCGTAGCAAGGAAAATGAAGTCCGCCTCGTGCACAAGCTTCCCGTAAATCCAATCAACCAGACATTAGCTCGGCCATACCGCTCCGCCGCGCCTCTAGTGGAGCCCCTCACTCCATCTCAAGCGTCGCTGTTTAGCCAGACATGGCTAAAGTTCGCAGTGTCTAAAATAAAGAGTGCGTGGGTCCAAACCTGTTGGATATACCCCTAAGACCCGGGATATATTCCCTCAGTGATAGTTTTCTCAGAATGTAATAAAGTTGATAAGTTAACCCGTTATATGGGCATAAACAGATAGGGTTCTGGTTCGGGTGACAGTCATAAACGCTACAGTAAACACTCGATTTTAAGAAAACAGGAATTTTAGGTCAGCCTAGCAACTTTCTTATTTATATAGAGATCTTAAATATGGAGTGTTATGTGTTAAATATTGTGAAGAAATCAAAAAAGCTGGCTACTTTCTTATTGGCGGTTTTTCTTATTACTGAGTGATTATTGTACTACGGGAAGAGTCACAAAAGTAAGCGGTGTGACAATTCCAGCACGACCTCTTATACCGACGTCTACGCCTTCAACATTCTGACCAGCAGCACCTCTGCTGCCGGAAAATTGGCTTGCCGCACGACGTTTTTGACCTCACCGCCGTTTTCCCCGTCAAATTCTACCCGGGATTGTCATCTACGTCGCTTGATTTGGTCAATTTTCGAAAAAATGGCTTTATTTCACCCAAAACCCAAACCTTAGTGGTATCGCAGCTCTGCAGCTGAACTGCCATGTCTTCGTCTCGCCAGCGGGCGCGCATGGCCGCGGTTCAGTCTGCGCTGGATTTACTTCGACAACAACGCTTTGTCACTGGTTGCGATCTGGTGGTGCTTGGTGGTGTTTGTGCACCAAGCACCGAAATCGACACCGGCGTTTTCAACAGCATCGACCGCAGGGACTTTCACTCCAGCGACTTCGCCCCTCCGCATTCCTCACTTTCTCTCATCGCTTCCTATGGCCGACATGTGGTGGTGCCTGGTGGTGTTATTACCGCCACCACCACCCACCTCAACCATTCAATCGACAGCCTTGCGACGTGTTGCACGTTCCTTGTGCACGCTCACCGCATTTTCCGCCCCCATCCGTCTCGCCCTCCCTTCACCGATCCGATTTGTTCGGTGGTGCCAAGCCGCTTTTGGCTTTGGCCACGTACAGGAATTGGTTGACCGCCTCACATCTTGGCAGCGTTTACCTTGGCACCATCGAGAACGCCGCCACTAACCGACAGCTTAGCCCGCTTTGTAATTTTAGCAGCCTACAGTACCCCGTGGGAGTAGTAATCCCCACGGCACATGCGTGGGGTGGCAGGACAAAACCTAGTGGTTTTTGTCTAAAATATAGTGAACCTTGTACACTATATCGCCGATCCGCGGTTGACAATACCGTAGACAATGTAATCGAGTATGATTCCACCCGACGATAATTTGTACAAGTTTCACTAGGCTTTGTCGACTTATTAACAAACTTCGCGCCCCCATTTAAAAGTGTTTACTTATATTGATTAATTTTAAAAACTTAAACTGTCATATATATATATATATGCTATATATATATATATATATACAACGCATATATATATCGCATATTTTATAATTATACAAATATAAACAAGGCCCTACGTACACCATTTATATTCTTGAATAGATGCATCTTATATATATATATATGTGTGTGTGTGTGTGCATGAATATATAAATCCTGAAACCGGTATATGTATACAATATCTTATATATATATATATATATATATATCTTATATATACACATACCACCTGATATTGTATATATTGTATTTATATTGTTTGTTAAATATAAGTAAAGTAATTAAACACTGCAAATGTTTTTAAAATAATTATCATATACATACGTTGTATATGGTCATTTGTATTAATTTATATTGATTTAGGAGATACGACCCCCTCCCCCCTTCCTCAGCCGACTAAAAGTCGGGATCGAAGGGGCCGGGCGGCGGGGGCGGGCGAGCGGAAGAAGGAAAGGCCGCCACCCCCATCACCCACCCGATGCACGCTACCTCTAGACAACAAGTTGCTCTAGAGCCCCCCCCCCGCTTCTAGGATTTTGCCTCCACTATATATCCACTATATATTGATTTCCGTCCACAATATTGTGGGTTTTCGTCCACAATATCGTGGACAGAAACCACAATATAGTGGACGAAACCCACAATATTGTGGACGGAAACCACGATATTGTGGACGAAAACCACGATATTGTGAAACCCACTAGGTTTTGTACAAAAACCACTAGGTTTTGTACAGTGTCCCACATGCGTGGGCGTAAGCCTTTAGAGCACAACATAAGATTCGCGCAGGCGGATGCCGTACTAGCTGGGTTGAAAAAGACCCCTTGACTCTTGTGATGTGTGCAGTTAGGGTTTGCTCTGCTTCTGACTTACGATCCTGCTGTGGCACCTCATACCTTCGGGATGAGGTGCGTGGTGTCACGGGAGGCGACGACCCCCCCCTAAGGTTGGGAAGAGCAGCCTCTTCTGTCACCCCTCGCCCTGAGGTGCCACGTCGGCAGTCAGCATTTTGCAGTTCCCTCCGATGATAAAACACTCACGGTATTTTATTATCTTATCTTAGTCTCCGTATGTCTCTGCGAGTGCCCGACTGTTATTGGAGTGCGTATGTATATATATGTGATATATATACGCATTTCAGGTTCTCCATCATACTACATGCCACCACCAAACTGATCGCACCAAAATGCTCGCAAAATGCACGGGTGAAATAATACATTAAAAACAGCCAACATACTCATTTCAACCAGGCCTATCGCCCAAATATCATTGAGACATCGATGTTACGGTTGATATGATCGCATCCACGCTGGTCTAGCAATGATGTGCTATTGGTACAAAATTCGGTAAGTTGGGGCACCATTTTGGCAGATTTTGAAAGTTAAAAAAAAAAATCCGAGGATAGTAGTCTTAAATGCAGTTGGCATGGATATATTACATAGGTGGATATAGATACCGAACCATCCATCGAAGTACTTAATATAGGACCCATACTAACTAACTTTCATGGGATACGCTTCCGGAATCAATAATAATATATAATAATAATCGATAATAATAATAATAAAACATTTACGCTAGCGCAAAGGGGACAAAGTCCTGAGAGTGCGGTATCCCTGCAAAGCAGGCTAGTGAAACACCAGGGGCTACTCCCTCTGCTACAGCGCGCCCACAAAACGGGGCCCAGCCCGCTTGTCAGCGGGGTGACATCTAGAGAAAAAGCAAAGTGCAAAAAAAAACTCTAGAAGATGGAGAAGCAGCCATGGCCGGGTGAGTGGAGGGGTGGGGAAGGAAGTCGAAGCCGATTCTGAGTGGTGGGGAAGGAAGTCGAAGAATTCAGGGGTTTTGGAGACGTTGAGAAAGGTGGTCAGGGTGGGCGGGGACCGGGAGGGTGGGGGGAGGGGAGGGGGGGGACGGCCCCTCCCCTTGGGGACTCGTTGGGGGCCGGGAGTTTACACTCCTAGCTCCCAACCCATCCAATATTGCAAGTCTTTAAAATTGTTGCAAGAGAGTTTGAAGGAAATCGTTTGACTGTTGAACGGCTTCTGTTTCTGACATGGTTTCATTGCTTGGAATGTCAACTGTGTGTGGGTCAGTGTTTAAGGTGGTGGTTGTGCTTAATTTAAACACGTCTCGCCTGTTTTTGGTGTGTTGCCTGCAAACTCTTGAGAGTTTTTTGAGAAGTGGTTTAATCTTACCACGGGGTACACCTATCGTGTTGAGAACGGAACCAAAAAGAGGGGGGAGGTATCCCATGAGTGTAAGAGCTTTGGGCCATTTCACAGTGCTCATGAAGGTCTTGGAATTTGCATTGGTGATTGTCGTGTCGTAGTGGCCACCATAATAGGACTCATTATCACTCTGACGGTAAGGAGGGTCTTGAGTAGGCCATGGACGGAGTGAAAAGGGAAGTACTTCGTCCCTTTCGTTCATAACTTCTTTCCAAATATCAGTGCCAACTCCTGTGTATTCAAGTCTCTTCTTCGTGATCTTAGACTTGGGAAGGACGTTGAGAAACCATCTGGAATCAATATTATACGGCCAAATAAATTATCTGAAAATTGTTCCTTGTGGGAGGACCAAAAGGCGTTCTTGGTCCTCCCACAAGGACTGCGGGGCAGTAGCCATGAGGCGCTCCGCGCGTGAGAGTGCCGGCAGTCACGGGTATATATGGCCTAAAATTTATGGGTTGATTTACGGCACGCCGCAGCGCTTAGAGGCGATTTCTTTCTTACGGGATTTAACGTCGGTCTGGTTTACGTTTTCTGGTTGGATCCCACACCGTCGCGTATCGGCCGCCTCCTGCACACGACTTCCCGGAATTTTTTGATCTCTCACGGCTGCTGTATCGACGACCCGCACGTTTATATTGGCCGCCCACGACTGCCACATCTCTCACGTTTCATTGTCTCACTCCGTCCCTTCAGTCATTTTCATCATGGTTGCTTCCACTCGAGCCACCGCTAGCATGGCGCGAATCGCCGACGCACATTGTCCACAATTTTTTGATTCAATAGCTGCGAGACACGCGAACACTCCAGCAACACCGCCGGCTGCACAACGGGCTGCCAATTCAACAGGGGCTACGTTCCTGGCTTCAATGCGTACCCTTCGGGGGGAGCACTTCGACATGAAAGTGTCCAAGTCCGTTCGTCAGAAGTTGTTCGGGGACAAGCGCGGGCGGTTTTCCGGGACTGAATCCCACGCATCGGCCCTCTTCGCTAGGATGGTTTCTGCGCTGCAGAGGGCATTTGTGGCTATTACCCTTCGGGTGGCTTAAGCCACCCTAACAGCAATTTAGGGTGGCTTAAGCCACCTTAACGTTTTCAAGTATTACGGGAGCTATCGGTACCGGGAACTAAATCTTTTAAGCTCAAAATGACGGCGACAATGTCTTCTTTTAGACACTATATGCACTATTCGGCGAGCCCAAGTTCCCGGTTAGCAATTTTGGGAGGTATCCCCTATCCAAGAGGGTGCAACATATTCGTGAAATTTGAGCGATTTTCCCGGTTTTTGCATACCCATGCTACGTTAACCGAGATTTTGAGGTTCAAGATGAACTCAGATCAAACTTTTGATAAGACACTGCAAAAATAGGAGCTCAAGATCTTGACGACACAGGTCTCCAAATTTTGAAAGCACCGCCGAAGAAGCCCCAATGAGCCCTTCAAGTTAAGGTGGCTTAAGCCACCTTAAGCTGTGGGTAATAGCCATTTGTCACCGAGGACATCGGGTTTGCACCCCTTTTCTTGCTGGACGATGCGACCCTACCCGTCCGCGTGGAGGCCAACAGCTTATTGTTCTCCACGCTCGAGATGATGGTTGACAACATGTCGCCCGCGGCAGACTGGATGGACTCCTCTCACTCCAGCTTCCCAGCCGATGGTAAGCGTGTGTTGCTTGATTTCGCCCGACGCATGATCCCGACGGGTGACCCCTTTCAGGGGCAAGCGGACATGTTGGGTATTCGCATTTCTGCGGGCGTGGACCCCCATGACGCGATCGGGGATTTCAACGCCCCGCTGAAGGCTGCGAGGACGAGGGCGACGCTACTGGACGAGGACGTCAAGTCCCTCTTCATCAAGGCTGTGGACACCACCTTCTACCAGCCGGTGGTGTCACGGCTACTTCTTCACGATCAACCAGCCGCCCACGACCTTCTCACCATCCAGCAATGGGTGCGTGAGTGCTACACCGAGCACGTGAAGGCGGGTACCGCCACGGCGTCCGCCCACAGGTATTCGCATGGCACGCATTTCATGAAGGGGGGCGGCGGTGTCTCCGACGATCCCGGTTCCGAGCTTGCCGATTTGCGCACGATGGTCTTGGACTTAAAGCCGCAATTTGCTGCCTTCGCCGCCCCCACTCAGTCCGAGCCGTCACCGCGCGGGTTCACTCCTCGCGCTGATAAACCAGACATACGCATGAAGACCCGTTTCGTGGCCGAGCCCCTCACCAAGGGTGGGATTTGGTCCCAGTCCGTCTCCAAGAAGGTCGTTTTTCATGGTGACACCGGTGCGACCGTCCCCTACTGCCAAAACCATGTGTGCGCGAAGGGCAAGGCGCGGCACTGGCACAGGGAACATATCAACCCCCTATGGCCGGTCTGTGGCCGTACGATGAGGGCTGTGGCCGAGGTTTGGCCGAGTGTGCTTTTGCTTGTTGGCCGAAACGAATTATGTAAAATTTTGAAAATTCCCCCGAAATTTTGCGATTTTCATGATATTGCCATACATAAAATTAAAATTTTACGCCTGCGGCGGGCAATTTTAGATTTTGGCCGGGATGGCCGAAATTTGGCCGATGGAAATTTTGAGTGTTGGCCGTACGACATAAAAGTTTGATATGTTCCCTGCACTGGCGACTGGCACCGCGACTGCCCGAACGGGGGCAGGAACGGGATTTCGGCTTACGCGTTCGCTGAGGAGGCCGAGAATTCGGTGTTGGCGGCCAAGTTCCAGGACGCCATCGACAACGACGATCCTGAGGAGTTCGACGCACTTTGCATGCTCGCGAGCGGCAAGCCGGACATCTTCGCCGACTACGTTTCCGCATGTTCCTTCTGCGAGGAGGACGGTGAGGCCAATCAAGGTGTACGCCGTCACGGAGTTCACTTGGCACGCAACGTGGGCGCATCTACTTTCAACGTCAACACCTTCACCGCCGACGTGCCGGTGGTGTCGGAGCCGGCCAAGCACTCGCCCGCCGCGTCGGTTGAGTCCGACGAGGAATGGACCGGTCCGCCCAACCCCATGTGCCCGCCCGTCACCGACCCGCTCGTTCGCCGACTTCATCGCGAGCACGGGATTTACGGCAGGGAACATTTCCTATGTGGATTGACCGGCCTGGGGCCGACTGAAGTCCTCAAAAACGGACCCTGGCCGATGGTGGGCCGAAATGATTTTATTGGGTGGGCCGATTCACGCGATAGCAAATTTGTTGATGAAATTGGCTGGGCCACGTGGCCGAAAGCTGGCCAAGTCTCGATTGGGCGCTCTTCTTCAACAATTATCCACGAAATACGCACTTTTCGTTACATTAGCCAAACTGGTGCGTAGAAAATATTGAAAGCGACTTTACAATAATGAGGGGCTTTTTTACGTTCATAGTCTAGAGATAGATGCATCCGAATTCGACAATTAGTGGGCCATTTTACACGAGCATTTGAAGGGAAATAAGTGCTGGCCGATCTGGCCGACGTTTGGCCGAAAGAAATGAGAATCCTGGCCGGTCTGGCCGAAAGCGGGCCTAAACGTTTTGAAAAAGCGGGCCGATTGTCATTTTGCGAGGAAATGCTCCCTGATTTACGGTGGAGGCGCCCGACGAGCCGTCCGTGAACATGAACATGCTCTCCGCGGTCGAGGAGCCGAAGAGCGACACCGACTACGAGCCCGAGACGTACGCATCGAGTGACTCCGACGACGAGGGCGCTCCGATTGAGCAAACGTCGCCACGCCACGGTATGGCCGTGGGAGGGGCATTCCCATTTTGGGTCGATCTTTCTTTGCTTCCTCCTTGGTGTGCACGCTCTTTGTTATCTGTGCTACCGCCGCGCCGCCCACCGCGTCCGGTGTCGGTGGTGCTAATGCACATGCAGCCGCGGCTCCACCGGTCGGTGGTGCTGCATGGACTGCCTCGGCCGGTCCCAATCACGGCGATTGCACCGCCTCTGCTGTTACATGGTATGCCGGGCGACGCGGTGGGTGGTGCGATGCCGGATGCTATACCGCCGTGGAGACATGCGCGGTATCGAGAGCTGCGACAGGGATTCCGCTTCTACGCGGCTTTCTCCCGTTGCCGCCAGAGCTCGTGGATCCTGATCCGCCGGTTCCCTCTTCACCACCTTACTACTCGCCACCACCGTACTCGTCCGAGGACGAGGCACCGAGCTCTGGAGGCTCGTCGGCATCTCACATCGGGAATTCATTAATTTCCTCCACGCATGATTCCCCGCCGGCATCGGAGGCCGGCAACTACTGCACCCTCACGCTGCTCCGAGCTGGCCGACCAGTTTCCAGTGCTTCAAGTGGCCGCGGATTGACTTCACCGTGCCAACCTAGAAATTAGCTCGTGATGATTGGCTTTCTAGATGTGCAGAGGAGCTCTTGAATTTGAGTTTTGTTTAGGGGTTTAGCACTAGAAATTTGTATCTAGCAGGCTCTGTTGTGAGCTGGGACCGCCCTGACCAAGGAGTACAGGCACCCACTAGTGCTACAGTTTCCTCTTGAAGGTGAGTAGGGAGTTTGTTCCTAGTTTCACACAAGTGGCTCCGGTCACAACCCTAGGTGGTGTGCTGGATGTGACACACTAACACTCAAATATGTCACATGTCACTTCCTATGTAGTAGGTTGAGTGACCGTCACCAGTAGACGTGAAACAACCGTTAGGTATTTATGTCTACCTCCGTTTTATCTCGATCACACTTTTTATCGTTCTGATTCCGAAACCCTCAACTCAGGGTTTCGTATATCAACTATTTAGATATATTCACGAGCAGACCTATATATCTAACATGTGTGTCACTTGTCATGTGTCACCGTCCTCTGATGGAAACACCGAAATGCTTCCAGTATAATTATATTGTTGATCAGACAATATAATTATATCGGGCAACAACCTCCCGCCGAGATCCAGACGGGACTCGAACCTGCGCGCTCAAGGTGCAAGCCCAACACATAGCGCCCTACGCCGTAGCGTTATGTCATCAGATATGATGCATAGCGCTACGGCGTAGGGCGCTATGTCTTGGACTTGGACCTTGAGCGCGCAAATTCGAGTCCCGTCTGGATCTCGTCGGGAGGTTGTTGCCCGATATAATTATATTGGCTGATCGACAATATAATTATACTGGAAGCATTTCGGTGTTTCCATCATCCGTCACCGATCTGCTAGTTAGCCTGCTTTCAAGACTTTCTATCTAGTTTTGTTATCAGCCGGTTTCACCAGCCCTGCTTTTCTGTGTTCCTGTTCAGTGAATATACATATCATTCTCACATATATATAAATATATATTTCACCTGTTTCATCACTCATGCCAATATGCGATTGTGTCAGGGTTATGACCGATGACATATATGTCATACATGGCATACGTGTCATACCTGTCATACATGTCATACCATGTCATGTCATGTCATGTCATATATTATTATGACAGTCGGTCGTGTCATATATTATTATGACAGTCGACAGTATGGTCGATCATGACTGTACAGGTCGAGTCGCGTCATACATTTATGACAGTCGTCAGTACGGTCGACGATGACTGTACATGTCGCCAGATGATTATGTCATATCATCAGGCATCCCTGTCATCGAGAGTTCGTATGATTGAACTCGAAGATGGCAAAGCAAAGATACATCTTGGAAACAAACCAAGAACCATCTTTAGCTTCCAGCATGCGCGGAACTCGCATGTGCAGCATGAACGAACTAGTCGTTATTACCATGCTGGTCGTTCAACCTACGTCTCGGGTTCACAACCCAATGGCGGTACCATCTAAGATGATGGGTGACGTAGGTATAAAAGTGAGGAAGCGTTGTGCTTCAGCAGATCTTCTACGGAGACTGCAACTCACAACCCGCTCATAAGCTGTGCGCGTGTTACTGTTCAATAACACTGCACTATCTTATTATATCATATATTTCTTAAGGCTCGCGTCAGCGTCCTTATCATTGGTATTCGATCGTTAAGGCGAGAAACGAGAACTCAAGTGTGAGTGCAGCGTAGATATCATTAATTTTGTGTATGCAGGTTGCGGAGCGCGAGTAATATCTGGCGTCGCGATCGCATAAACATTGATATACTGCATATACTGACCGCTGTATAAGCGAAGATAGTGCGCGAGGATATATCGACGCATTCGCATTCTCAGATCGTATACAGCAGCTGATCGTCACCTATACTGCGCGACAAGGTGTGCATGCGGCATACATGCGCGCAGTGATCATATGTATGCGCATATACGATTCGCAGCTGTACAAAAATTCGCAAATGAGATGCGGACGCAGAAATCATCAGCGGAATCAGTATCCGCGCGAAAATTAGCACTCGTATCATGTGCTAGACATACTGCGACGAGATGTGCTCTTAATCATCAGCGCACACCATCGTGATTTTCATGATTGCAGCAAATCGCGTACTGTACACGATGATTATTTTGCAATTTTTTATGACGATGTCAGTATGCGAAGTGTCATCAACATACCGTCATTATCGATACTTGCAATAATCTCTGATTCATCATCTGCGCGCGTCACGGTGTCCTGACAGAATATATGTATACTATCCGGGATTATCCTGAACGGACGCATGATGACAATATACTGCAGCATGCCATATAATACTCTAATGTTTGCTGAGATACTATACTCTATTCACTGTCAGATTATATCAACCTACAATCATGAGTGTGAACTGCATAAATGCTGTGTGAATAGCTTACACACACACACACGCTCAACATGACAGATCATTGAATACTCTGCAGCAACATCATAGTGTGTGCAAAAAGTCGAGTGTGTGGAGATAATAATACCTGCAGCAACACACACACACACACACACACACATACTTGCAGTATACACTATCATGAGTATATACTGAGTGCATGCAGCAGATGTGCATTTCACCACCTGTACATTGTTATACTGAGCATCACTGTGATTGTGCATGCATTATTCATACAGCTTGATCACGATACCAGCTGTAATGTACATATACCAGTTTGATCACGTTAACAACTGGGACACATGGCATCACATCACAATACATTATACAATGCACAAAGCATACTGCAGTGCATGTAAGCTATATTGGAACCCATGTAAGTGTAAGGTGCCCGAAGGTGATCTTAACACCATAATTAGCTCGACATGCTCTGACGAAGGATTTGGGATGAGCATGTTCGTTCTATGGTGGATCACTGAATGGAATGCTCACCGGAACTACATGTGAAATAAATCAAGCAACTCATTATTGTAAATGAGAGTATACAGGATTACAATAACCCCTAAGCTGATATATATATCATGTTGGATTATTAGTACTTGGTATACAGATCATCCTGCATGATGAATTATCTTGGTACATTGCAATACCATTATCACCTGTATACAAGTGTGTAGTAAAGTTCCACACACACACACACACACCTACATGTACTTATCAGCAAGTACCTGCACAATGCACACACCACTGACTATGGTATATATAATGACATTCACTGACTCAATAAGTGAAATGATCAACTATAATATCAACTATGTGTATGATAATATAGATACCATCCAACAAACACATGTGCGTGTTGGATGTCAGTGATGGCGATACATAAGGGAACAGGATAAGAAACCATGCTGAAGGGCTGGATGGAGAATATCTCCAGACCCGAAGGCATTATACAATGCTCAAATAAGCAGCTGGTCACTGCTGAGCATTGTCCATTCGTCTCACATATCAGCTAGAGCAACTACAACAAGTACATTGCATTATGATAGTTGATTCAGAATTGATCAGCTCAATTTGCATGTAACATACAGATCTGTTTTCACATGATTTCTGACAATAGCGTAAAGGACATTCACACACACATAAATGTGTTGTGTGAAGTTGCTGTGATTGTATCCAGCAAAGTCCAGATTTGTTCCAAATGAGATATATCACTTTGATAAATCTTAAGAGCACAGACCTATGCTCAAACAAATCATAGGTTGAGAAATATCGCTAAAGTGGCTGTTTCCACTTAAGTTGATTGATATATACATAACCAGAAAAGTACATTTGCTGTGCATGGGTTTAAATCAGTAAAACCCAGAATGCTGTCAACTGTAAATGTTGATATACAGCACAACTCACTTATTTGCTATGAAAAAATGTCATATGCAAAAGTGAAGTTCCTTAAAATGATTCTGTACTTACATTTCACATTTACACTGAAATATGTCACCACAACAATATTTCAGACAGCTTAAAAAAACTATAAAATGGGTGAAAAAGCTCCACGTTTAATTTCAAAATGAAAAATGTGTGCCCATTTTATGTAAGATTATGATTTTATACCTATTAAGGTATCAGAAAATCATAATGACACATGTCATATCAGTGTGACACCCTAAAATATTAGGTGTTGAATATATAAGGGTAACGCTATTGCTATGGCAATAAATCGCTCAAAATGCTGTACGTAAAACACATTTTGAAAATTTCGGATTGATTTTTTTGGATAAAATGAATGTTTATATATCAAATATCAATCCCTGATTTATGCAGCATGTGTACTACACTTTACGTTTATGTGAATATTAAATGCAGTTTTGCTTAAAAATCTTTGCAAAAACGTCATACTGCTTATTTTTTACCTGTATTAGGGTTACTGATAGCAAGTAACACCCTAATCACCATATTGAGTAACAGGGCCACTGTAACCACATATGCCCTAAAATACCAGTATTATTTCGAAAAACTTCGTTTTTTGGCATTATTATATCATGCTAAATCATCACAGACATGATAATACTGCGGGCAACAACCCAAGAACTGTAGGGCAACAACCCAAAAACTGCAGGGCTACAACCCAAGGACTGTAGGGCTGCAACCCTAAAACTGTATAAGCTGCTTCCTATAAGGACTGCAAGCTATAAGCTATAAGCTATAAGGTATATAAATAACTGACTGCCTATGTGTTCACACTTCCTCAAGGGGGAAGAAGGTGGATAGGATTCACACATATCCGTTTCATATTCCGATCTGGTAATTTCTGATGGATTGCTTTTGATAAAATCACTGCATCCACAAATAACGTTGAAATCTGTACAACGTTAAATCCACCATCACTAATAAAGTGTAAACTCAGATGGGAAACTATATTCCAATGACTATAAGTTGACTTTTGCTCAGCATTTACATTCTCGAGTAAGTTTGGAATACTGAATATATACATAACATATAACCTGATACCATGCTTAATTGCATTTCCTGGATCAGAAGATGATAGTTATATAATGTATATATATATTTCCCACCAGATATACTTTGGCACTATAGCTGTATATAAGAGTGGGAAGGACAAGTGCATCGCTGTAAGACTGGTTGATATAGTCCCAGTGCTGAAGGCAGAATTTGGCACCTGAATAACAGCTGATAACTGTTGGTGACCACCATGTAAGACCTTCCAAGCGTAACTCCTTTGTCCTGAGATGCAAGTGAATTGTTCATAATATGTTGACATCACATAAAATCATTCTGATAAAAACCCTATATATTCACATGAGATGTCGTCACTACAATGACATGGGTTTTTGAATCGTCGAAATAAGTATAACTCCGATGAATTCATTAGTACAGAATAAGCTGTTGAGATTATTCCTCCGGCTGGATTGCAATCATTCACAATCCCTGTACATTCCGGTGACAAAATATTGCACTGGACTGATTGGTATAATCAGTGATATATAAGTCACCAGAGAAAGCATTGCAATCGGCACAATGCTGTCTAGACTCACAAAGATGAGTAACAGATATTCTCAGATGTAATAAACAGAGGCACAATGTGACCTACGCTAAAATCGCGTATGCTCGGGCACTGTATTGTGACCTGCGCTAAGATCGTGTATGCATGGACACAACATGACTCGTGCCAATGACGTGGACATATTTTTTGCCACGACATCACATCTGAAATCAATAAATCACTCAGAGTAAAGGTGTTGACATCAGTATAGCACCATTATACATATAGTCATGCGGATTTTAAAGAAGACGTATAGTCTCTCCGATATTGACAAACATGGTACATATATATATATATATATCCATGCTCTCTGATCATATATTGACATTCCAACATACGATGATGGTAATAGCAAACCACTTCGCTGCTGGAGGGTAGTGTTGTATACAGCACATGCATGGGCACTATATGACCCACGCTGATGACGTGAATTCGGGCTGCATCCCAAAGACTGCGATGCACTTTTGGTGCAATGGGCTGCAACCCGAGAACTGCTATCCAGCTTCATAGAAAGCTTCCACGTCATCACATAGAGGTCGGACCTCTGTTGTATTTGAACGGCGCTTGACAACCGCCTAGCAATACACTTCCTTGAGGGGGGAAGATGATAAGCTAGAAATACAACTAAAAACCAAATAAATAATAAAGACAAATAAATAAAACAAGTAAGTTGCATCATTGTTTTTGTTTTGGTAAGCCTGACTATATACAGTCAAACCATGCAGAACTCCATGAAAGTTGACACATACATCAGCCATGCCATTCATATGAGCTTGATTTTGAAGACCTAGACATTGTATACATCTGGTCTAGCATGTATCCAGACTAGAATTGTATATTGACACGGTGCAAGCACTATAGCCTCTGCCACCAATGATCATTGAAAAGGGCAACCATTCTTGGTATTTCATACATATCATCTGATTGGATCATTAAAGGTGTCAAGATTACTCAATGCAATATGCAGGCCACGGCCTGAGTACAACACCTAGAAGGTCGAAGCCACTGAGCTAACCAATGCAGCATAAATGCTAGCTGCCTTGAAGGCTATTCAATAAGCCTATTGCCCTTTTGTCTTGATATGTATCCGTGTATTGGCATCTCTTTGAGGTAATTATACCTACTGAATGAGCCATACCAACCATCTTGTCTTCATTGATCATTACATATCTGATCATATCGCCATTGAGCAATGCCTATTCTGTGAGATTATATATCACGAGGCATTTCATTAGTGCACAATAAACAATTGAAGTGCAACAAAGATCATCAGCTCTACATCATACCAAAAGGTTGAGTTGTTGTCAATTGAATTTTTTAGACACCATTTCTCAGAGGTCTATTCATCATAAAAGACAGAGTCTGTGCAATCATGGCTATTCAGCCTCCGACATAGCTGCATAGCTATTTAGCTTATGACCCAACCGTTGTTAAACAGCCTCCATGCAATATGGCTGAAAAATGGCAAGCAATCTCTTCGGTCATTCTTGGGCATAAAGCAATCAAGCACAGCCAATCCAGGATGTTTATCCCAAAATTTTCTTCGAATTATTCATATCTTCTATGTGTCATATGAAACAATCAACATATCACCCTATGATGAAAGTCATCTCCTTCAGTGGTGATTTTGCATAGTGACTTTCTTGCTGTTTATTTTCTTCTCATGCTGCAGGTCTGCTGCATCCCTGTGTGATTCGTCCTCGATGAAAGAACAAGACATGTTGAAGCCAGTTTTGCTTTTGGATGAAGAAAGCTCAGAAGATGAAGTTACCAGCAAGTTTCGTAGCTGGTACAGCGTTCCGGATGTAGCAGTAGCAAAGAGGCGCTTGCAGAATAAGAAAAACGCTGAGCGTGATGCCAAAAGACGTAAGAAACAATGTCCTCAGTGGATGTTGGATAGTCAATGGTAGCTCTAGCTAGAAAAGTACATTAGATTCAGATTCTGAACATTTAAGTGGGCTTGAATGCACTCAAATTTGTACTGAGTTGCAATTGTCCAAAGTTTTCACTCTGACATCATTACTTATTTGTGGAATAGCATATAATGGTATAAACCATCCACATATAGATTGACACCATATTTGTAATTTCATAACATTTTGGCACATAAGACAAGCATGCTTCATTGAGGAATAAAAACTCTTTAAAAGCTCATTCTGGAATATTTAGAAATTTGTTGCCTCATCCATTAGGCCACGAAGTGTTGGAAAACCCACAATTTGCATACGGTCTCCAAGCACAGTTCATCCTCATTCTGGAAAGTGACAGCAATTTTATAGTCATAAAACAAGTCACAATTCTATCGGATTGAAATGACACATTCATCATTCATACTTCTTTATCATAACAAGTCTCTGAATAGTGTTTGCCCAAAAATAAATGGGCACCATTGAGATAAGTGATCATGTGCTGAATATCACTAGGCAATGCCATGTTCTATTCATAATGAAATGACATGTCAGCCATCCATCAACTACGAAAATACAACTCGTAGTAAGTTGTTGTCATTACGGACACTTCTTGATTGACTCTCCATTAGCTTCGATACCAAAGTTAACTTCGGTAACTCTCCATCACTGATTTCTTTGTTCATCATGCCAATCATTTTCCAGAACATTGTCTAAGTTGGGCACACTATAGTGACCCTGAATTGACAAATGTATGTGGGCTGCAATCCAACAACTGCATTTGACATCATCTGGCATTTGCCACATTCAAAATCGTCAGACATATTGCCAATATGACGTACAGAGAATCAATGTTCAGATTGACATTGTTACCTCTAAAGCATTCGATGAGTAATCTTAGTCTGATTCTCTATCAAACCATTTTTCACATAACATAATGATTAAATAACATCCTCCATCACCATCTGATTGGTTTGATACATCTCTTTTTACGAGGGGGAGGAAGAGTATATATTCATTCATTTTTCATAAAGCTGCCACAAATTGATTTACATCATTGTGATTTTGCTTGGAAGATTAAAAACCTTATCAAAAGTTCCAGCATCTGTGTATAGCAGCCATGAAGTTGATGACACGGTACATCATGCCGATTAAAACATCAAATGAAGTCTTATTTGACTTATTGACACATAAAGTTCATTATGAAGAAATCATAGATGCATATTTCTCCGGCTCTATCATATTATACGAAGGGCACTGATACTGGAGAACGATGGTTTTTCAAATGTGAATGAGCTATATTGTAAGCTTACGACCATCACTTTGACGTCAACAGCCTGAGATGCTGATTGTCGAAATTCAAGAGTTGAAGGATTCGATAAATCAACCTTGATACATGTGTTTTGATTGATGAATTGTTGATCCATGGTTTCTCCCCAAATCTAGAGAAGCTGGCACACAAGTTGTTGCCAATGTCTTAAGGAAAGCATCTGAGCAAAGGATTGCCAGTTGTGCCATCAGGCATCGAATTCCATAACAGCAAAGCCGAGTGAGTAAATCCGCCACTCTAGCTATTTGCCCGTCATTCCTTCCAGGTTCATGACAAGAGACAATTCATCAAAGTCATACACCAATGCATAAGTCACATGCATGGTTGCACAGTTTGTATCCGAATGCCATTCCATCAAGGTTAAGCATCTTGACAGTAACTACTGGCCAACCAAAAGCCTTCCTGTCTTTGGATATCTTGAGCACTCTCATTTCCAGCTCTTTGGACTAGGAAGCATCATGACTGTGCCTCGCCAGGACGCTAATCCTCAAAGCCGCACACTTGAGGCGAGCCTTATGAGACAGTGACCTTTGGCTTGTGGGGCGTCAACCCCTTATCAAATTCTGAACACTTGTTAACACCTGGATAAATTTATCATGATGCAACTTAAGTGGGATTATAAGTTCCACATAATCATATGGTTACAATAGGTCGCAGCTTCTATAACATTATGGCTTCTGAGTCAAAAGCTGATAGCCAATGACTTTTTGCAAAAAAATTGCCGACCATATAAAAATCAGGCCATGGAAACATGTACCCAAGAGGTTTTCGTCCATCGGTCACATATATATATCAGGGCTGCATCCCAAGAACTGCAGGGCTGCATCCCAAGAACTGCGATGCATCTTCGGTGCAATGGGCTGCAACCCGAGAACTGCAGGGTTATATCCCTAACATTTTTTACCCTGCATCAAATTGATATGACAGGAGCAGGAATTGATCCTTCCTTGCTAAGGTGTAGTGAGCCTTGTGTAAATCATACCCTTGCACAGATACGCACACATGCGAGATATCATATCTGTGGATAAATAAAAAACTGCTAAATGCTACCTTTGCCAAAACCGTGGTTTGTCATCAAATTCTTGGCCAGTCATCCGAAGCTACCGGAGATAATGACTGAGGTAGAAGGAGTTGTGATCCTAAGTTGTGCTTGACAAACATGACTACATAAATTTCACATTAGTACGTGGCGAATTCATTCTCACTCATCGCGATAGATGTTCGTCAAAGCGTGCGTACTGGACAAAAATATTGAGGAGTTAAGCAGACCGGTTAAGGATTATAAGTCCAATTCCGTTAAGCAGGGCCGCTCCGTTTGCATTAAAACAAGCCCCTTTGTTCGTTTATTATCGAAATCGGGCTCCCCATCACCGCCTAGGATCCTCCAAAGTAGCTTAAGGAGGGGAGGAAGAGTTGGGTGCACTATATCAGGCCGACTATATCTGGACTTCGGGTTTAGGCTTAGTTATTATGGGCTCTGACTAGCCCCTAGCCTGACCCTGCTTCCGTCTCGTGTCCGTGACATCCTAGCACTGTACTGTACAGTAGTACAGTACAGTAGTACAGTCATCGTTTCACTGTCTGGGTTTCCGAGAGCATAAAGCTTCGGCCAGACACAAGTTATATGATGATCAGTTTGTCTCCTAGCGAGCTTAGCCGGACAGCGTATCTGTCTTCCTCGCAGGTTATAGGCCGCACCGGCTTTCCGGTGATTCTGATGATGGCACAGCGCCTTGCTGTTGCCATGTTCGGCTAAGTAGGACGTAGGAGGGGCTGAGCGCCCACTTGGGCGGTGGTGTATTATTCTCGCGGTATGGCCTTTTAGCTTGGCAGTGATGGCGGCACGCCTTGTGCTCGCCTTCGCTGCGCAGGAGATCAGCAATTTGTGACGGATTGTTTTTTTTGCAGCAGTATCGTCGCGACGAGAGTTGATTTGCTGCGTGCGCCACTAGCTCTGGCGAGGTCGCTCCACACGCTGCGGATTTTGGCCGCTCTCATGCTTACGCTCACGACCTGTGAGTTTTGATCTTGTTCTGCTGAGGCTTCTACAGGTTGTCTGGCCGCTGTGCGGAATCTTATACCACCACCCTCGCTTGCTCAGCTCTTCCGTAGTCTATCCATCATGGTTGCTACAGCAAACAGAATGACGCGGTCTCGCGTCCGTAGATTAGAAACGATTTTTGATGATGTGGGTGCACAGCACTCAGCGACACCGCAGACACCGCAGCTGCCAGCTCCGACCACCGCAGCTGCGAGAGAGGTTCTTGAGAAATGTCAGCAGCTAGCTCGCGAAAATTTTGACAGGAAGGTTGCAAAAGTCGTTGCCACGAAAATTCTCGGAGACAAATCGGACCGCTTCGCTGGCACAGAGACCGACGCAGTGGACATTTTTTCACAGCTTATGCATGAGCTTCGCGCGCAGTTTCTACTCCAGTCACAGGCATTTGCTCCCCTGTTTGACTTGGCCAACATGACTGTTGAGGCTAGGCATGAGGCCAATGAATTGCTGCTTTCGGCTCTGACGTTTCTGGCTCGCCCTGGCTCGCCTGCTCGTGACTGGCTTGAGGCCTCTGGGTCTGACGTTCCTGGAGATGGCAAGCGTGCTGCCCTTGAGGTGGTACGCATGCTCCAGGAACGCTCAGAGCCCTTTGACTCTTTTGAGTCGCTGCTGGCGGTTCGCATCCCCAGCAGCGAGGATCCTGACCGTGGCATCCGTGAGTTCAATGGCCTGTTGCGGGACGTTCAACGTTCCCACAACTTGCCGGAGGACGCGGTGAAGCGGCAGTTTCTCAAGGCTCTCGGCAATTCGGCTTTATACCGTGATTTGGCTAATTCCTTGGCTCGGGCTGACCAGCGGCAGGGCGTGTCTCTTTTGACTATTCAGGCTCGTGTGCGGGAGCAGTTCCGCCACGGCCTGAAAGTCTCTGGCACCCCTATATCTGCTCTGTCATTCGGCGATGGCGCGTCTGACCTGGCTGCGGCGTTGTCCAGTCTGCAGAAGCAGCTGGAGCGCATGCAACAGGACATTCGTGACTTGAAGCGGCAGAAGCGGGAAGGGCCTCCGCCTGCGGGCAAGCACCTTACTCGCTCTGCTGCTAAGCATCATCGTGCTGGTGTTAAACCGCTTCGCACCGCTCCTCATGTCTCATTTGACAAGAAGAGTGGTGCCTTCGTGCCCCACTGCCAGAATGCGGTGTGTGCACAAAGTGGTTTAAAGCACTGGCATGCTGAATGCCCCAACGGCGGTCTTCACTCTGCCCACTATTGTGGTGCAGTTGAAGACTACGAGACTGACTGCTTGGCTGTTCGTTTCCAGCGTTTCTATGACGCGGGGGATGAGCACGCCTTTGAGTCGCTCTGCACGATGGAGGGTCGCCCAGAGGTGTGCGAGCTGTCGGCGCATTCCTTTGTGCCGGCTGAGCCCACATCTCTGAAGCACTTTCAGGATGCGGCGGCTTCCGCTCAGGATGCGGCAGCTGGCGATGACGGCGAGGCTCACTTTCCTCTAGCCACGTTTCACTCGGGTGCACGGGGTTCGATTCCGCCACCGCCTGCGGTTCGGGATCCCTCTGCACTCGTGGCTGGTGGTGTGCCTACGGCTCATGACCCGCCAGTGGCTGTGTCTGGCTCTCTCGGCTTGGCTGGTTCTGTCCCATCGCTCCGGCTTGGCGACTCTGCACCGGCTCCGCTGTTTGCTGGCATGACGATTGAGACTTCTGACATTGGCTCTGAAGTCTCTGACAACGACCAAGGCTCTGACAATGACTCTGACGGCGGGCGGCAAGTGGCTTTTGACTCCTTCGGCACTCTTGAGCATGACTCTGACGGGGGGGCATCGCCACTAGCAGCTCCGGTTTGCCGTCCACGGGCTCCGCCGAGTTTTCTCCGGTGTGCATTGATGTCCTCGATGCTCTGCTGTTCTCTGTTGGCCAGTGCTACGGCATCTCTGGTTGCCGTGGGCGGTGGTGACAGGGGCCTGGTTGAGCCCGGAGTCACCGTCCATCGGTCTACTAGAGGTATCTTTGCTTCGGATCCGCCACTTGGCTCTCTGGACATCCGTGATTGGCCGCCTGACGATCGAGTTCTTTCATCTCTTTCTTCAATGTTCAAACCACCATGGGAATCTACTTGTTTCAATTCTTCAGTTAATTTACTTTCTGCTGTGGAACCGCCTTGCCCACTTGGGCCTGGTGGTGCTCAATTTCAAAAAGACAGTCTGCAATTCACTTCGGGGTTACTCTGTGTTTACATCCCAACCGCTGAACTCAGCTCTGCTGACCAGCTTCAAAGTGGCTGAGTTCCTTGTCAATCATCCTGGCAGCTTGATTAGCTTTAGCCCAGTAGTGGGATGACCGGGTCAAGACCCCGGCACCCAGCTAGAAGTGATCGGTTTCCACCGAGTTGCACGTAGGTGTTTGTTTGTTATCACGTGGCTGTATACCCTGTACCTGCCTTGCTAGGTAGTCACACCCACGGGTGGTGTGCTGGACTTCGGGTTTAGGCTTAGTTATTATGGGCTCTGACTAGCCCCTAGCCTGACCCTGCTTCCGTCTCGTGTCCGTGACATCCTAGCACTGTACTGTACAGTAGTACAGTACAGTAGTACAGTCATCGTTTCACTGTCTGGGTTTCCGAGAGCATAAAGCTTCGGCCAGACACAAGTTATATGATGATCAGTTTGTCTCCTAGCGAGCTTAGCCGGACAGCGTATCTGTCTTCCTCGCACTTTGTTCGTTTATTATCGAAATCGGGCTCCCCATCACCGCCTAGGATCCTCCAAAGTAGCTTAAGGAGGGGAGGAAGAGTTGGGTGCACTATATCAGGCCGAGAACCGTTCGAATATAATTCGTTATAATCGTGGGATCATCGATCGCGCAAAGGCGACGACGGCTAGCGCAAATAATCCGTAACGTAGACTTCGGATGCTTTGAATCGTCTAGCACATACATGATAACGTGTGGATCAATCAGTAATCCAGCGTAGGATTGTATCGCGAAAACGCTCTTCATTGAACCTTGGAACGTCACTCAACGATACGATTTCCGGAAAGGTGGGCTGCATCCTAAGGACTGTATGGCTAAATGCCTAAGGTGAGGGACTAAAGTGGACTCAGTTCCCCCCAATAACCTAAAAACACCATGAGGGACGCCTCAAATCGGTGTAAGAAGACTGGTACCAGCAAGAAGCGACAACAACAAAGACATCAAAGACATATACAAAGGTATGCCCGTTGTGAGGTCACAACTCTCTTAAGAGGGGAGATCTGTCAGGGTTATGACCGATGACATATGTGTCATACATGTCATACGTGTCATACCTGTCATACATGTCATACCATGTCATGTCATGTCATGTCATATATTATTATGACAGTCGGTCGTGTCATATATTATTATGACAGTCGACAGTATGGTCGATCATGACTGTACAGGTCGAGTCGCGTCATACATTTATGACAGTCGTCAGTACGGTCGACGATGAATGTACATGTCGCCAGATGATTATGTCATGTCATCAGGCATCCCTGTCATCGAGAGTTCGTATGATTGAACTCGAAGATGGCAAAGCAAAGATACATCTTGGAAACAAACCAAGAACCATCTTTAGCTTCCAGCATGCGCGGAACTCGCATGTGCAACATGAACGAACTAGTCGTTATTACCATGCTGGTCGTTCAACCTACGTCTCGGGTTCACAACCCAATGGTGGTACCATCTAAGATGATGGGTGACGTAGGTATAAAAGTGAGGAAGCGTTGTGCTTCAGCAGATCTTCTACGGAGACTGCAACTCACAACCCGCTCATAAGCTGTGCGCGTGTTACTGTTCAATAACACTGCACTATCTTATTATATCATATATTTCTTAAGGCTCGCGTCAGCGTCCTTATCAGATTGTTTGAGGTATGCTTCAAGGTATGCCCTGAAACTTACTGATGCTTGCAATAGCGCAACAAAGTTGGGGCGGGCAAGCGATATCCTATATTTCCATAGTTACTTAATAACTCACACTGAACACTCTAAGCGTCTCAGGGCAACTGGGGGGAGAGGAAATAGGCGGGCATTTCGTGAAATGTTCACATCAGCTTTCTGGATGGAGAACTATGACACGAACTATGACACAAACTATGATAAAGTCTCAAACTTTTGATGATATTCACACGTTTGTCCAGTTTAGAGTTTTGTCATACAGTAGTCGATAGTGATAGTCCAATAGGAGATAATAAACTCACTCGAGTCGACTGTATCGAATCGAGACACGACAGCGACACGCCGCGCCGAGGACTGTTCAAGTCGCAAGTCACAACTGCTGTGTTAGTGGAGCCGTTCAACAGTTGAACTCAAGTCCATTCGCTTGCTTCCTGCTTGAAGTGGATCAGTTCGAACAGAAGAATTGCTCATGAGCGTGCCAATATTGCAAAAACGTGATGAAAGTATTCCTGTAATTTCAACGCCTTACGATAATGATTGGTTTTATCGAAAATGTTTTCGTCAGGTTTTGAACTCAGGTTACCAAAGCTGTATCCAATAGAACGCTTCTCTCGGCTCGCTCAAGGATTATAGACGAATGGGTTTCGAGTTTGTAACTTTTACTGTCCCCTGTGATTCACGCCTGTTCACCCCACCCTTCCAAATTTTTCTAGGAACATTGTTTTTTTTAATTTTCTTCTAGTACTCCTAAGTTCTCGATGTTACGCCACGTTGGCGAAACTTGCGAAGTGGCAAACATCACCGTACCACCTGCTCCCATCCGGTTGGTGCTCCAAGATCACTCCGGTGCACATTTGGAGAAAGTTGCCGTACTATTCAGCAACGGAGGTGTGTGTGCGTGCGTTTTTAAATGAGCTAGTTTAGTTTTTTTGTTGCTGATTCTACCTAAGACTATCCGGTCGAGTACGACCTGGTGATACAGCTTCGAGTTATCGGTATCCAGCTGCTTCAAACTGATGGCCTTCTTTCTCGTTTCAGAGGATCCTGGTTTTACTATCATGACCGTACTAGACTTTGGATTCATCAGTATATGGAAGCGATATCTCTCGGAACCAGTACTACTCGGTCGGTCTCCTGGTTGTGTCGTACAAACAAACTTGATTTACGGGGATACCATCGACCTTCAAATTCAAACTAATCCTCGAGAAATAATGCCAAGCAAAAGCAGTACTCTATATGTTCTGGTACGACTCTTCGCAAGCTTCGAAAAACTTGTTTTTCATGGTTGCTGACATTCCTGTTCCTTAGTTTGTTGTTATCGACATTAAAACAGGAACGCCATGAAACGTTATCTGCAGAAGAACGCCAAAGTGAGAAATCGGAGACTCCACATCACAAATTCAGTGTGAAGCCTGAAGCTATTTGCGACGATACACCCGTTACCGTTCCTCCGGCACTTGCTCCTTCCTGTTCCGTGATTTTATCAACGTGTAAAACACACGAGTTTACTCAGGCACCCTCCAGAATACACCCAACGGAGCTTACCGAGAATCTGCGAAGCGAGCTAGTTGGTTTGCTCTCCCCTCTGATCAGCTATCTTGGACAGCACGCAAATACCGTGGGTGACGTTTGGCCATCTACGAGATGTGATGCGCTTGGGAGTTTGCGGGATGGAGTGGAAGATGTGTTTGCAAAACTTTCGGATGATACCGTGCAGACTTATATCGGTGTTCTAGGGGCAACAGGTGAGGGCTTTCTTCTGCATCTAATTCTGTTTGGAAGAAGGATCGCTTGGCTTTGGTTCAAAGTGCATCTTCAAGTACTATTTGATTTTGCTAGAAGAGCGAGTGATGCTCTCGCCACATATGACGCCATGTTCTCTTGCCTTCTTTCCGACAAAAGAGACCTCGAAGAATACAGGTCATACTATTGTTTATTATCGAACAAGCTTACATTGTACGTGCACTTTCGCGGGGTGCCTGCCGTACCATCTCAGGCAGTGGAAAGTCCTCCTTGATCAACTGCATTCTGGGAGAGGCCAAAATATTGCCCACCTCGGGTGGCGGAGCTTGTACATTTAGTGCCGTAGAGCTGTCATATCACGAAGCCGATGACTACATTGCAACGATTACTTTTGCAACGGAGACAGAGTGGAGGAGTGAACTCGAAGAGTTGGTAGCAAGTGCGTCATTCTAGCACTGTTTGAGCCCTTGAAAGTTGACGCCTTGTGAAAACTAAGATGCTTGTCAAAGTTTCCTGGAGCATACTAGTTTGCCTCAATGACATATCCTGCAACCGACTCTCCGGTTTCTAAGGCGTTTCGTATCACTCCGACCTCCAAATGGCAAAGGATCACTTTGTTCTTGGGCTTTACATACAGCTTCTACACTAGCAAACCTTGGACACTATTGCCACCCCTTCGTGTAAGCCCGTTTCTGCTTCCTTCGTCGTGACAAGCTGACTTTTATCCCGTGGGTTGCTTCCAATCCATGCATGCAGCGTTGTCCGATGAGGTGGATGTGTCACATACGACTCCGATCACCTCTCCCACACTCAAGCTGGAGGCAGCTATTGGAGGCAACTTGGTGACGGACGTCCTCAGGAAGAAAGGGAGCGCTTTGACAGTAAATGATTTGCTGAATCTGCGAAGTGGAGCGACGGACTTTCTTGGCAAGACAGTGCAGCTTCGCAGCCTTGATGCCGAGGCCCTCAGCGTAGAGCTTGCAAGGTGCTTGGCATAAAATAGTCTGCCTGCTTTTGAGCATGATGTTGCCCCTTGCTTATTTGAGGGTACACAGTACTTTCATGATACCATAGGTTCGTTATGTGTGAGCCTCACTTCGGGCATTGACAATATATGCAGCCATTTTCATCAGTACTTTTGGGAGATGAGCTCCCACCTCTTACAGTTGCCTCTAGCTCAGAGAAATGTGCTACTCACATTCCTGTGCTCGTTCAGTATAAGCGATTTTGTTACCGAATACGCATTGCCAGGATCAACCACTAGGGGACCTCTGCCTTTGGTCACATCCACATACCAATCTCTGACGTGATTTGCAGTGCTTCTGATCACCGTGGATGTAACCAAATATGCCTCCACCATCAGTCTCTGTGATATTTGCACGAACCGTATTTATGGTTATTCGTTTACCTTGTTGTGGCCAAGCGCTTTGGTCTTTGCGATCTAGCATGTTGATTGGCATCCATCCAGTGGCGGGCGGCCCGGTCTCAGAGGTAGGCTACACAGGTAACATTCGAAGGGATGTGGCCAGGTACATGATGGACTGCGGGAGCCGCAGCTTAGAAGGGCAGAGTTGGCCACTCGTGCACTCCGTGTGCGTGCGACACAACTGGGCCTTGCTCTCCTCTGGGGTGGTCCTTGTAGATTTACCAGATATTCAGGACGCCAACTCCGTCCGAGGAGCAGCCATGCTCAAGTACCGCAACCAGTGCCAAGCCATTTGGATTGTCACAGGTAGAGTGCATCCCCATCTATTCGACAGGACATGTCAAGAAATGGAGAATTGTCCACCGCCTACATCAAACGCACCATTGCCATTGCATCCGGTTGCCAGCATTTTTTACAGGCTGCTGATTGGCCATGCTAACTATTTTTGAAATGCTGACGTGGTTTAGGGTGGTAGGTATTTTTCTAATCCTGTTGTGGGTTGTCTGCAAGGAACTCGCCCATGGCATGAAGACTGCACACGTTGGTATTGGGTGAGGATGCTCGTGCGTATTCTTCATGCCATCGAGACAGTGTTCTCTGACAGCTTTCCGCAGGCAGCACCTTGCCTCACATCCCTTGGGGACATCGATTGTGTGCAGATGTGGCTCAGGCAGTGGACGATGTGGATGCACATACTCTCGCGCTGGAGCAGATGCAGAAGTTCCTAACAGTGGAATCGGATGCATTTGGTGAAGTTGGATTTGTGTGCACCAAAACAGATAATCTGGACGTGCAAGAGATCCTTGGAGATTTCAAGGAAAATATGGCTGAGGCATGCACAGCAGCAGCGCTGAGCGAGGCACAGTTCGCAGAGGTGCTTGATCCGATATCGTTTACGCGCTACAGCTTACTGATCTCGACTCTAGATTGAACAATTTACTTTGAGTCCTCGATGTGCACATCTGCGAGAGTCCCATATGCAGAGGGCCTAAGTCAAGGGAGAGTGAGCGTGCCAGGTGGCGTCCAAGTTAAAGGAGTTAGATACCCAGCTTGGCGAAATTACTTCCTGTGATTCAATCAATACAGGAGCTGCTGAGCTCAATCGAAGCAAGGTGATTGCCTCTCGCAAGTCAAATACACGCGTGCTTCCCCTGAACAACTTTACACAGTTGGCACACCCGCACATGTGCGGCATATGTATCCATTCTTGTGTCCTCATAGTCATGCAGAACTCAAGGTATACACTCATACATATATAACCAGGGGGGCATATATGAACCTTTGTGGTGTATATACTTTCTCAAGTATATATATATATATATACTGCTACACACACACACACACACACATATATATATATGCAACGTTGTATATATATACTTCCAGGAAGTATACAGAGAGAGAGAGAGAGAGAGATACATAGTGCAGCCGATCTTCTGTGGCTACATGTTGCCGAAGAAATCAGTCCAAGGATAAGCTGCCAGTCCAAGGATAAGCTGCACACACCCACATGCACACGCACGCACACGCCGATCTTCTGCGGCTTCGGTGTGCCAAAGGAGTCGGTCGAAGGATGAGTTCGCACACGCATCCGGATAAGTGTCCCGAAGTGTGTGCTGAATCCTTTGATCCCCGGCGTGGGTATATAGTGCCGCTGGTCTTCTGCGGATATGGTGTGCCAAAGGAGTCGGTCCAAGGATAACCACGCACACACACGTAAACATGTGGATACGTTGTTGCGGTCATGCCACACGTGTCACCATCCGACGCAATTTGAATTGATTTTTGCTTAGGGCAGTGTGCCATTTTGACAACATTAAGGTTGCAGTCACCCGCACCTCGCAGGCATTGTCAGACTTTTACGCTCGAGAGCTGCTGGGATGTGAGGGTCAAAGGGGCCTGAGGGGCTGCACTTGGAGTATCAGCAGGAACGCAGGCAGTTGCAGGGTCACCACGCTCAGCTTGCCAAGCAGCAGCGTGGATTTTGTGCGCGTCTGCGGAGCGCCTGGAATCAGGGGCAGCTGCGGGCATCCTTGGGACCGCCAATCGCTGTCCTGAAAAAGACATCTGGTCGACAAGGGCACTTATTTTCGGTGTTCACCGTCAGCAGCCAGGTAATGCCTTGTCCGAGCCTGCCAGCGAGGGGCCTTGTCGGTGCTCACGCTCAGCAGGCAGCGGACGGGAGGCGCTCTGCCCGAGCCTTTGTGTGCATGCCAAGGTGCCTTCGATTAACCTTGTACTGGAAGTGTGACCGCTTCACGAAGGAGTCTGCCCTGCAGCACAAGACATTCAGAAGATCCAGCAGCTGAGGGTTGTGATCGTAGCATCTTGCAGGAGATGCAGAACCTTGAAGGGCGGCGCGTCTCCGAGGGACAGAGTGAGGTGTTCTGCAATGAGAGGGAAACTGGTATCCCCGGGATCCGTGCGCACATCTCAAGGATGCCAGATCGCCACTTCCGCCACCGCGCCCGCCCTCTCCTCTCGCACCTGCAGCTTATTCTTCTTGACGTGGTGAACGTGCTCCAACTGGGCAACGCTGATGCCCTGCGTATCTCGCGCGGTGCCGATCACATGTTGAACCGGGTGCTTACCGAAATGTTCTTATTGGTGGGCCCCCGGCTACGCTTCGCTTGATCATTGCACACTCCAGCTGGCGAGTGCCTCAGTGCCAAGGATCGTGTCAGGCTCCAGAGTGCACTCTTCAGTTGGAAATATCATACTCGGCATATGATTACGGCTATGCAAGAGGGATGCATTGCATGACATCATGAAAACACGAGCGGAGGCCTGATTCTTTTGCATGTATGCAAGTGGCCCAGGCACTCGGTATTGCAGCACTTTCGCAAATCAAGGTGCATCGGTTGGGCGGGGTCATGCTATATCGAATCAGAATTCGGTTAAGTCAAACGTGTCAGTTCCGATGTGAGGTGATGTTATCATCACACCGTATACTCACTTGGCACGAGCTCCTGCTCTCTTTATACCTTGCCGTCAAGTTCAAACCATTGATTAATATGTATCTGGCTAAGTAGTCGCTGGTGAGCACCCACAGTCCTTCGGGAATGGTGTCCAGTGGCACAGCAGGGTGGTCCCTGCATATGAGTTGAGATCAGTACTATACAACACAATCGGGCGTGTGCAATCAGGGTCAAATCGATTCTGGGTGGCTTGGGTGCACCCTCTCCCCGATGCACGCAATCATCGACCCCCCCCCTCCCACACAAACATACATCCACATAGAGGCGCAACATCAGTGTGCAGGCAGTGCAGTTGCAGAGGCACTCAGGTGGCCCAGTGAGGCTTAGGGGGTCCCGTTCTCCACTAGCGAGCGCCCGAAAGTCCAGCTGAGTGTCCCGGAGTGTGTGCTGAATCCTTTGATCCCCGGTGTGGGTACATAGTGCAGCTCGTGGTGCGAAAGGAATCAGTCCAAGGATAAGCCACCCACATGCACTACGCACTTGCTCGGGGGGCAGATGCAAGAAAGAGAGGGCTGAAGCAGCTCATTAAGTGCGGAGCGCGCTTCCGCAGGTTGCAGATGTCCCAGCGGCATGCGTGCGGCAGCTGAAAGAGGATCGATCATCCACCTCCAAGGGTGGCGACCTGGACAGCAGCATAGGGGCTTTGGAGCTGCAAGCAGTGTTACGGCGTTCGCTGTCGTGCCCAACTACGGGACGCGGCAGTTGGGAGCATATTCTCAGGCAGGAGCTCTTGTCCAATCAGGCCATGTGCTACGAGGAGGCGATCCAGAACACGCTGCGGAACGCAGTTGCAGAGGGAATAGCGGGCATCGTCTTCACACCCGCTGAGGGGGATGCTCCTGCATCACAGGTCTATACGTTCACTTGTTTGTGTCATCCCATGCCCCTGCACACCCACACCGCATCAAGCAGTGTGCCGGCATACCTCAGAACCAGATAAACAGGAGCATATATCTATGTGGACCGCAGTACTGCAGTTTATTACGAACTTGGCGGCATTGCCAGCCAGGTCCCGTAGTTTTGCGGCAAACCAAGTGGCATATGCATTTGCTTGCATGGCCCGAGGAGTGGGGCGGCCGCCTTCAGGCCCCTGGGATAAATCAATGGAGGGAAGCCCTCTCCTTGGCACCAAGATTGCGCCTTTCTGTCCTGTCCAGCCTCCACAGCCCTGCCTTCCACCATGAATCTCCTGAGCTGATCACCACCAAGTCCAAACACTATGCTGCGGGTGATTCATTTTTTTGCTGGCAGCTCAGGATGCGGGTGGATAAAGCATGGAGGCCTCGGTTATTTGCAGAATAATGCCACGGACGAAGCATGCACCCGCCACAGCAGCAAATTGGACAGCACATCTCGTTCAGGCTCCCAGGCTTCAGCCATGAATGCACCACGGCCAACTGCGGCACAAGACAGTATCACCCAGGCGGCAGGAGCTGCTTGCCGAAATGTAATGCATAAAGCGATCATTGCTGCCGATATTTGCAAGAAGAGCAAGCTGGAATTAAGATGGGCAGAAAGGAAGGCCGTGCTCCAGCACGTGCACAGCATTCAAGGTTTGCCGACTCTGTATCCCAACTCTCACTTCACCGAGCTGATGGTGCAAGGAATCGCACTCACTGGTTTTCAATTGCTGCACTGTGTGTTACATTGTTTCGGACATTGGGCAAGGTGGGCTCGTATGCTCCAGAAGCCCACATCGCCAGAGATGAAGAACATGCATGCCACATATGAGTATATGCGATGCACGCACATTCGGAGGGCGCTCACGTTGGTGCCACTCATGCATTTGGAGAGCGCTCTTAATGGTGCCACATCCGGTTGACCAAACATTAGAAAGGCAGATGGGTGCCTCAGTCTTGCTGCTGTACAAAGATTTGGTGTGCTGCCTTGGTGCGCGGTGTATGTGTTGCGGCACAGGCTCGCCCCTAGGGTATGCACGCCGATTTGGGCGCAACCGCACTGAGACTGGCAGGGTGTATGCATTTGTAATGCAACATTCAGTGAGTATGCGCCTAAAGTGGCTGGCATGTCCCAGCGGCATGCCTATGCTGTAATATATGATCCAGCTTTGAGAAGGAGCAACACGTTCGGTACAAAGCACTCAGTATGTGGCCCATGCTCACGAATTGCCGTGCAGAGTGGCACACAGACCACGGTGTGCTGCTCTACGCACCTGCCCCGATTCGTGTGCTGGAGATTTATCGCTTGTGGGTTGCGGGGGATGCCACGTGGCAGTGCGATATGTGGAGCTCTGCTCCACGCTCGGAGTGTCCATCAACGCACCGGTGATACCCACCAATGAATACGAAGCTCTCGTGGGTCCTCACCACAGCTTGACCTGCACCCAAAAGGTGTCGCTGGCGCCCAAGCCCAGTTGCAGGGGCATTGAACTCAGTGCCTGGATCTCTATTGTGGTGATGCGCGAGCGCCGTTTTCTTTGAACGATGCCACAGTGAAAGGTGTTGATGGCGAATCCGGGCGGGTTGTGTGCAAATCTGGGAGGGGGATTGTGGATGGCCATTATCCAATCCGGTATGCAGCAGGCGCCTGCGGATCCTACTGGCTCTAATGAGCGGGAGATTCAGTTCCTGCCTATCCGGCCACCTGTGCTGCCCTCGCCGGGCTCTGAAGAAGCAGCAGGGGACTCCGCACCAGACACTGCACCGGGCCCTGCAGAAGAGCCTATGGTCGACACAGAAGCAGAAACTGAACCGGCGCCTGAAGCAGAAGCCGAAGACGCTCCTGCAATGACCCTCCCGCACGCACTCCCGGGCCTGAGGTCTGCCCAGGCAGAAGGTACTGAGCTTGGGGCGGATTGGCTGGCATCGCCGACGTGGACTCCCGATGCAGCAATCGTGGCGTCATCGGCGTTCATTGCGAAGGCAGCAGCATGCATCAAAGACTGGCGGGAGCCAGGTGCACAGAGCCTGAAGGCAAACGTGGTGGCTGCCCTCAACCTCATTGCATCCCAGAAGGCCTGCAGTGCCCAGGGTAAGGCTCCTATGGTGACCGCCAGGGACTCGTGACACAAATCGGTCTATGCTTGGCATCTGCTCAGCAACGTGCCCCGGCGGTGATTGTCAAGACGGGTGGAAGTTGATGGAACAACATACCGACTGTGTCTGTACGTTGCAGCTGCTATGGTATATCTGACGTGCGCGGTTTCGGTACTGCGCTTTTGGTGAACGAATCGTACTGGGTCATCTGGGATATTTCCGCGCTGTGGCGATTGGGGGAGATTATTGGCTGGGTTGGGTAGGGCCATCTGCAGAAGAGTGTAGGGTGGTCTACAAGTCTGAGTGCGCTTATTTAGGTTCGGGTCAGTCTTGCATGGGTCGATGGGATTGCCTGCGGGAAAGGGTGACGGGATCTTTAAGCTGTGGTGTACTTACCCAATGGGTGGATGGGGTGGGTCATCTGTCCATATAGTGGGTCGGGTGGGGTAATCTGTGAGATTGGGTATCTATTTGGGCTGTGAAATCGGGTTGGTTATCCATGCAATGTAGTTGGGAAATCTGCGAGATTGAATGGGATCGCCTGTTTGAGCTTGGGGGGCTATCTGTGAGATTGGGTAGGACCGAGGAAACAGTGGGCAGCCACTGACTGTACGGTGTAGCCATTCAGAGCAGAGCATTTGAATGAGGAATGCAGGATACTGGTGTACTGCAGTAGAATACAGGGGAATGGACTGACCTTTTACACTCGTATCAGACTGTGGTGCTGTGCCGTGTTGACACGTGCGAAAGTGCAAATTCAATTCTGTGCAGTGGCGGGAAGCTCCGGTTAGCTTCTGTGATAAAAGGAATTCGAGGAGTCTGTAAGAATAACGTTCTTATCGATAACTATCATTCCTATGCGTCGTACAAACAGTATCTGTATGTGGAATGAAATGAAAGTATCAAAGGGTTGCAGTAGGAAGTCACATTCCCTAGGATCGCCTGTGAGATAGGGGGCTCATCTGTGCGATTGGGTAGGATCGCCTGTGAGATAGGGAGGGGCTCATCTCTGCGATGGGGTAGAATCGCCTGTGAGATAGGGGGTCTCAATTTCTGAGATTGGGTAAGATCGCCTGTGAGATAGGGGGCTCAATTTACGAGATTGGGTAGGGTTGCCTGTGAGATTGGGGGCCTCATCTGTGAGATTGGGTAGGATCGCCTGTGAGATAGGGGGCATCGTCTGTGAGATTGGGTAGGATCACGTGTGAGATAGGGGGGCATCATCTGTGAGATCGGTAAGATCACCTGTCAGATAGGGGGTATCTGCGAGATTGGGTAAGATCACCTGTGAGATAGGGGGGCATCATCTGTGCGATCGAGTAAGATCACGTGTGAGATAGGGGGGGTCAGCTGTGAAATTGAAAGAGATGGTCTGTGAGATAGGGGGCGGGGATGTGAAACTGAACGACATTGCCTTAGAGATATGGGGGCCTCATCTGTAAGATAGGGTGGGATCATCTTTTGGACTCGGCGGTTATCCGTGGGGTCCAGATAGTTTGCATGATCATCGTTGGGACCTGGCACCATCTACACGGTCAGGTCCAGATCGTCTCTGTGGCCCGGTGGAGTCGTCTGGAGAGTCCAGCTGGGTCATTTATTCGGCCAGGGGGAGTCCTCTGTGGATCAGGTATGCTCATCCGTGCTGAGATCTCGGACTGTGGCGGCGATACCTTTGTGTCAGGGAACGCCCAGGATGGGGCTCGCCGCGCGCTGGTGGCAGTGGCCGACGCACTCGCCTGCTATCCAGGGCTGTTGCAAAGCTTCTCACAAGCATACTTCCCAGCCGTTGACGAGGACATGTCAGAGGAGTGGACCGTGGGGAGGCAGAGGCTCACCCGCATGTGGAAGGATGTGCTGCAGGCGCGAGGGGGCTGTGGCAGACTAACCCCACAGAAGCGCAGTATCGATCAGGTTGCTGTGGGGGGCGTGGCTCGGCTTGCTGATTATTCCACCATAGGGAAGCGGGGCAGAGCCGCGGAGGCACCAGGTGACCCTGTGAGCCCACCGAGGGCTGCGGGTGCGAGAATATCCTCCCCTAAGCTGCATGCAGTGGCAAGGGGCAACAGGAAAATTGCACAGGTGACACTCGTTCCCGGTGGGGATCACTCTGGGTGCCGGATGGCGGTGCAGTTCATCGACGGCGTCACACTCTGGGTGCACACCTCGGGGATTCCGGGTGTGGCTTTCTGCGAGCCTCCGGGCGCCACGCAATTCACTTGCGACTGCTCCGCCGCCATCCATGGTCTGTGTCCATGTGAACATTTCCTCGGCTTGCCTAGCGCACTGCATGCCATCTCACAGGTGCACCCCGAGGTTCAACACACCCTGGGCCTTTTTGCACTACCTCCTCTCACGTTCACACACACACTTATTCATTCATTCACTCATTCACTCATTCACTCACTCATTCACTCACTCATTCATTCATTCATTCATTCATTCATTCATTCATTCATTCATTCTTTTATTCACTCATTCATTCACTCATTCATTCATTCATTCACTCACTCATTCACTCACTCATTCATTCATTCATTCATTCATTCATTCTTTTATTCACTCATTCATTCACTCATTCATTCATTCACTCACTCACTCATTCATTCATTCATTCATTCATTCATTCATTCATTCATTCATTCATTCGTTCACTCACCCACTCACTCACGTTAAATCTGGATAAGTGTTCCGAATAAGTGTGTGCTGATTCATTATATCCCGGCAAAGAAGTTGGTCCAAGGATACAAGGTCACAAGGAAGCAATCCTGTCTATCGTGCTCAGGCCCTTGGGATAGCCCTTCAGAACACCGGACGCATGGTGGGTGGATAAGCTCTCTTGAGACCAGGCTTTGGGGCAGGCAGGGAGCAGGGTGGCGGTTCCGAGCATAGGGTTGAGGTTGGGGAAATGGCTTGGTCAGCTCATGGGGTAGAGGCTTCAGAGACACAGCAGCAGTGCGCCGGCAGGGCAGTTGCAGAGGGGCTCAGGTGGTCCAGTGAGGGTCAGGGAGCAGAGGAGTCGTCCTGTGCGTAGGCTTGGTGGTGGAGAGATGGCTCGCACAGCTCCGGGGGGCGGGGATGAACCGGCTCCAGAGACGCAACAGCAACGGTGCAGGTGCAGAGGGGCTCAGGTGGCTTAGTGAGTCAGCCCCGGCTTAGGGGGTCCCATTCTTCACTAGCGAGCTCCGGGAAACCGGATAAGTGTCCCGAAGTGTGTGCTGAATCCGTTGATCCCCGGCGTGGGTACATAGCGCAAAAGGTGTAACAAAGGAGTCGGTCCAAGGATAAGCACAAACACACTGAACAGGGTACGGCGGCAGCTTCCTTGGATGGTGGTGGTTGTTTACATACATCATACTCCTCTCACCGCTTGCAACTGGTATTCTGCAATATGTGGCATCTCCTCAGCTTATCATCGCCACACCTGGTGGGGATGCTGCCCGTCGTGGATTTGACTGTGGCGAGTTGTTGAGAAGGCAACAGCCAGCTAGTGAACTATTTGCCGTGGATATCGCAGATTCAGTGCGCAGGATCCAGCCATCCCGCCTAACCACAGAACGCTCACTGCATGGTCCTTGGCATGATGGGGCGAGTGTTGGGGGTAGGGGACTGCAGATACAGTTGGCTGGCAGGTGTGCAGTTATTGGAGGAACGGGCACAATGTCTCGCCTTGAGTCCCTTGGATGCTGAGCAAGCTGTGGGTAGGCAGGCTGGTGTTGGGCATGGCTTTGATACGGCTAGGATGCGTGGCGATTTCACGGATGGTGCGGGGTCAGATATAATTGCAACAGGGCTTCTCAACTATTCGCATTTCCATTGTGCTACCACTGGCAGTCACTTCCTAAGCAGATTATAATCGATGAAAATCATATGTTTTGATGTAACTTCTTGAAACCTTCACGAAGGCGCTCGAGTAGGTCACCGGTTGATCACCGGTGGGTGCATAGTGCAGCCCGAAGTAGGGTTCCTGAGGGAGTTCAGTAGTTAGGTCACCGCTATTCAAATAAATTGATGCAAGGCTGAGGACACATTCTTGTGTGTGCTGAAGAATTGCATCCGTGGCGTGGATGCATCTTGCAGCACGTCGGGCAGAATACTAAATACGACACCGCTTTTCAAAGAAATCGATGCAAGGCTAAGCACACGTGCATTAGCTGCATGATAAACTACAATTACCATGTTACCATTATGCATCATGTAACACCAATGAACATCGTGTCAATGTACAGCATATGCATGCCCCAATCTCCGACGATTCCGGTTGCTGCAGTCCTGAGGCGTTTCTACGCGTGGCCACTCATGCAGCACCTCTCAAGCACGCCGCGGTGCATTCTGGAGCTGAACCCACTGGACTGTGCTTTCCTCGCGGGCCGCGCTGCTGACTCTGCTGCACAGATAGCGCTGGGGCTTGCCCAGCGCCAGATGAACGGTCATGATGGGGAGCGCACCTCCAGCAGCTCCGTTGCGACAGGAACTTCAACCAGCGACATGCTCAAGTCCTTGATTCTCAGCTTGTCCCCCACACAAGAGAATTCGTCACGCCGATTCTCAATGTTTCAGTATTCAATCGACGGCGGCGTTCTGCAAGGAGATTTTCGGGGAGCGAACGTGAGGCTTGCGATTGGTAACCACATTGCCAGATGCAGCATCGATGGGGCGGAAGCGCACTTCTTTGATCGAAGGGTATTTCTGGGCTGTAGCCTTTCTCAGCCCTCCCTCCTATCCCAACAAGCATTCATGACGCGCACAGTGATGGTGGGCAGTGTGTCACGGTGGCGGTGATGGTTGGGTGTGGGATGGGGAGCAGACTTGAGGCACTGAGACGGGCAGTGGTGGCGGCCAGTATGTGACGGTGACGGTGATGGTTAGGTTTTGGGATGGGGAGCAGACTTGAGGCACTGACACGGGCAGTGGTGGTGGCCAGTGTGTGACGGTGGCGGTAATGGTTGGGTGTGGGATGGGGAGCAGACTCCAGGGAGTAATAATGTAGGGAGCGCGAAGTATATGAGTGAATTCTTGGAGCGTGTGGATATGTGGGCCATGGAACCCTTGAAGTCCTTGACTGCGGCATGGGGGATTTGGTAGGTGCTCGAAATGCTTATGGACTGTACGACTCGTCCGCAGCTGGTTATGGACTCGGACCACATCGGCGCCCGGGTTGCGCTGATGACGCCCTCGCAGGCGGCCCAACTCGTGCTCCATCTGTGCATTGCACTGGACCAATGGGAGTTCTTCCGCCCACTACTGCAGGATGCGACTAATCTAATCAATCGCCGCAGCAGTTGCGCCTCGCAAGCTGCCGATATGGCACCGCGTATCATCACTGGGGACTGGCACCTGGACCTTATGGGCACGCCATGCGCGGCGTTTCCTCCGCGGCTCTCCCCGCAAGACATCGATACCCTTGCAGCGCTGTTTGGGCCATGCGATTCCGAGTTGCCCGGCCGCCCTGCCATAAAACCGGTGAGATGGACCGAATCAAAGTACCAGGTGGCGGTCCCATTGGTGCATATGCAAGGGTGCATTGTTGCGAGGGTGAGGGACAGCACGCCCAGCTCACCATCTACAAACATCGTCACCATCGACACGCGCGATGACGGATTCAAGGTGCCCCGTGCCCTCACACCCACCGAGCGCGGAGGAGGCATCCACACTCTCCTTCGACTGTGGATGAAACTTTGACCCTCACTTCAACTGCAGATGTGAACTGCTAGGGCCAGCGGGTAAGGTCACCGTGTGGGCTGCTGGTGACATGCTGGCACCCATGACTAAGGGGACGGGGTGCCACACTTCAGCCACGGGTTCATTCCTGTGGTTAGTCTGGATTAAAGCATGCCGTGGGTTTGACTGGGGTTGGTTCTCGATGCCTGTGCCTGACCTGGCGGGCACACGGGTAACTTGGGCAGACAGGCCCCGATCAGGCGGGGGAGAGGTGATGGTTGTGGCAAAGGGGCCCTTTTTTTGACCTGACAGGGGTTGCTGGGGGATGTGTGAGGGCATTGCAGATGGCATGCTCACTTCTGAGTGGCGAGGGTTCGACATGTTGCACCGAGCAGCTATGCCCGCATGTGCGGGTGGTTCTGGAAGTCTGCGGCACTTCCGGCAGCCGCCACCACGCCTGCGCGCTGAGCGGTGACCAGCTGCTGTGGGCACTGGCGGAGCTGCCTCGGGACACTGTACGCCTGGCGCTGGTGAGTGCAGCGGTGTTGCACGATCTGGCGCAGCCCATCGAGAGCCTCCTGGACAGTCGCATTTATCCGCCTGGAGATGGGGCGAACTCTCGCCTTCCCACCTTCAGCCCGTGGGTGAACATAACGGAATTCACCGCTGATGTCCATACCCACGGTCCTTTAAAGGTATGAAGAGATCATCTCTCCGCGATGTGCCGTCCCAGGGCAGAATCCGCCGCACGGAGCATAGGCAGGGTCCATGCAGGACGGAGGGGATCGCATCTTGGCTCTTTTGTGACAGGTGGAACCGGTGTGTGCCTCACTGTGTTCCATGTTGTGAAGCATTTTATTCAAGGGGCAAGCCCACCGCATGGCTGATGCGCAGCTCACGGCTGTGGCCTCCGAGGCCTGCAGGTGGCGGGGGCGCTGTTCACCAGGGCCAAGGCCGCATGGGACCTCAGCGCGTGGGACCTGAAGAGCGCCGCGCATCAGTGTGAGCACCAGTGGTGGTGCTCCAGATCGCAACCTGGATACGAGTCGCCGCTTGGAGCAGTGTCCAGATGCTGTGATTGCTGTGGCAAATTTGTGAGGAGTGCACGCCCTCGGCTCTCACCGGATGCAGTCTCAGGCGCACCTCTGCTCCGCGCCGCCTGGAGGCTCCTGATGCCGGGCGCCACTTTCTTCGGGTCACTTCAGACCGCACGCCGCCTCGGGGCCAATGTCACCGCGGAGCTTCTCCATTGCGTGCTGCAGGTCCGCCGCCGTGTGTCTAGCGAACTTTGTGAGCCGCACTCCGCCTCCTCCGTGTCGACTAGCCAGGCAGCTGGGCACCTCTTGCACGCCTGCCCAATGGATACCGTCCCCGCCGCGGGTTCTGAGCAGTTTCAGTGTCTGGGAAGTCTCAAGATGGCTGCACAATGCACGGCGCCTCTGCTGTATGGAGAGGTCCTCGGATCGCCTGCAAGCCCTTCACTGGAGGCGAGACCCCACGCCCCACCCCACACCGTCCTGTGACCCTCTTGAGGTAAAGCTCCTTCCCGCATGGCACACCTCTAATAGCCCTCAACTCCTGCCAATTGTTGAATGAGTTCTGTGTGTCGGTGAAGATCTACCCGACCCACCACACCCCATGCGCCTTTGACATATAGGCCACCTTGTTTTGAAAGCAGCCTCCAGAGTCGAATACAAGGGCATAGGAGGTGTGAGAGTGCAATGAAACGTACGTTTGGGGAAGACCCAGAGGAGAAAGGGAGAGGCACTCCGCACACCTCAGCTGCATCTGAACTGCACCACCGAGATCGCCTGTTTCTCATGCTCCATGCTGCATGTGCACCCAGCATCCTTTGCGTGAAGTCATCACTTATCCGTGCTGGTTGAGAGATGCTTGGTCATATGACGGAGCGAGTATGACTACCGTCTCCGGAGTATACCCCCATCCTGGGCATAAATTGCGGTGTTCAGAGCCCCCCGGCTGCTTCTGTGCTGGAAGATGGCGGCAATGCTGAGAAGATTGCGGACGGGGAGGCGTGGCACAGCCTCCAGCAGACTTCATGTCGCTGCTGTCAGAGCACGGTGCCGTGGACGGTCTACTTCACGCAACCTTGCACTGCGTGAGACGTGGCGCTGTTCCGCCGATGGAGGGCACCTTGCCACTGATCGAGTTCTGCAACAGACTGGCGCACGCCTGCCCTTCAGACCCTGCGGACTGCACCCCAACGCCCCTCGCCGTCATCAACGAGGTGTCACGAGTCCTGCAGGGTGCGCCCGGTGAATAAATGTAGGAGTCTGCAGTCTCCAGTTCTTCTATTTTCATATCTTCTTAATTATCCTATACTATATCTCTAACGACCGCACGAGTATGATTTCGATACTACGGGTGTTTATCTATTCGAATATGCTTTCTATATTCGGGTGTATGCTTTCAATACAAGGTAGCGATTTCGGCTGTTTATTTTCTTTACAATTATTATCTTACTTTTCAGTACTCAGTCCAGTTGTCTTCTCCGAAGCTGGCAACACTTGAGCTCTTATGCATCTCGGAACTCAACTCAGAACTCAACTCGGAACGAACACATTCTAGAGCCTTTCACAGTCATATCGGTCCTCTAGTGTACTCCGTACCGAGTACTTTTGTACTTAGCCGTTTTTGCCCATTTACTTGCGTTTTGGGCTCTTGTGCTCGCCTCCTAGCACAATAAACGGTTTATCGGAGTGCGGAACGGTGGCCCTGAGTAGGATAAGCGAAGTGTGAGGTCAAACCAGTGCTACCCCCACATTAGGGTGCCACGCTCCAATCCCAGCTGATGCAGTGGAGGACGGGTGATCTATTCTGAGTTTGCACTGCGTCGTAGCTGACACCAGACGGCATAATCGCGCAGCTCAAGATGCCTTCTACGGCAATCAGAACCGTGTGGTAAGGAGGCAGTGCGGTGCGGTGAGGAGATTGTCTAGGGCATGGGGCAGATCTTTGTGACGGAGGTGATGGTTGGAGTGAGAGACCGCTGACCCGTCCAGATGCCTGCAACGATCCAACGATGGCAGTGGCGCCAAGCGAAGAAGGGGTGTGTGCGCAGAGTGCATCGATGCTTTTGAAGATTCTGGACAATGGGACGCGGCCTGCAAGGTGTGCCCATACTTGTCCTAAGCGGCATCTGCGTGCCCCTCTTAAGGGACGCCATCGAGGGTGGCATGCCGTAGGAGTGGTTTGCAAGGCAAATGGGCGCGGGGTAAAAGGGCCGTGTGAAGACGGAGATGAGTAGTGCACAGACGGCAGCGGCAGGGACAGGAGCCATGTTGAGTTGAGCATGGGGGTCGAAACACGATGCAGGTGCGGATGAGGATCATTGGCCTGCATGCGTACAGCTCAACGATACCCGACGGGCTCTTCACTGGATTCCTGCGCACAGCCTGCAGAAGCAGCCACGCTGCTCGCCACATCTGCGAGCTTAGCGACATGCTCATGCTCCCAACTCCAAGTCCCCCAAATTCTTCCATCAGCATACTCTCCCCGCTGCAGAGAGCACTTGCCCCCGTCGCTGAAGGGCACATGTTGCACGCCCAAGTCTACCTGTCTACGCTCATCACAGCCCTCGGGTACGGCGCACCTGGCCGGAACATCCCGTCTCGCGACCTCCACCAATCCCGCATCAACGTGCTTATAAGCTTCCTATAAGAAGACCTGAAGACACGTGGGCGGCTTCAGGTGGGAAGAGTGGTGCTGAGGGTGGATCCACAGGGGGAGGGTCCCGCGCATGTGGCCGGAGGGTTCCAGGGGGGAATGTCAGGACGGAGGTGACGTGGGCGGATTCAGGAGGGAGGCGGGTAAGCGCAGAGGTAGGGGGTGGGAGGATCCCGGGGTGGGAGGACATTAAGGAGTTGCCATCGGCAGATTTGGAATGGGAGGGTATTTGGAAACCGCCATTGGCAGATTTAGGTGGGGATGGAGTTACAGAATCGAAGGGCAGCTTGCGGAGTCATCGGTACCGCAGAGGAGATGCATGAAGAGTCGCGTGAAGATAATGATCGTACAGAGCGTGGTGTGAGAAAATCTGGGAGGGGGAAATGTTACAGAGTAGACGCGGACTCGTTGGTGGTGCACCACAGTGGGCGCAGTGGCAGGGCTGCAGCTGAGGCTGTGGCGGCCTTGGACCGGCTGAGTCTGGCTGCCTACGATGCCGCTATGCAGCTCCTGCGGGCCTCCGCTCAGACGTGCATCCGCAGTGCTAATTCGCCGCAATGCCATTTCTCCCGAACTTTAGTCGACGCTGCGATGGATCGCTGCAGCACGATTGCCAGCAGCGAGTTGCGCCCGACACTACTCCAGCAGCTGAACGATATGATGGATCTCGTAGTCGAGCTGTAAGCATCTGCCCTCGACACGGCTTGCCTCGTCGGTATTGTTGGCATCTTCTTCCGGAGCCACCTTTGGCACCTACTTCAGTAGTCCCTTATGACACTTTCGCCAGGAGATCCGTATGATAATTGATTGTCAGCATCGTGCCAGGGTTCAGGTCGCCGAAGCACTGAATGCCGAAATACACTGTAGCAACTGAAAGGCAGGTACCGGGATCGGCGCAGAGCCGCCATGATAACAGTATCCGAGACGAAATCTGAGCTGGCCCAGCAGCAGATAGGTTGCGCCGCCATGCAAGGTGATGTGCACAAGGTGCTCAGACGGAGACTGCAGACAGAGCTGGATCTGATGCTGGAGTCAGGTGACCGTCCAGACCATGCAATTCAGCTGCTGATGAGCCACCCGGGAGTGTCCAAACTGCCCGTGGCTTGCATCAACACGACAGCTGCGGACCTGCGCGCGGCCGGGCTGCATGCAGAGGCGGACCAGGCGCGCCCTTCTAGGCCCGATGCAGAGCCCACCGAGGGCGCTGTCCAATCAGATGCAGGATCCACTGAGCGAACATCACATCATTATCATTATCACTGTCGTCGTCGTCGTCGTCATCAATGTATGATCATCGCATGCCATCCTAAGTACGGCAGCATCCAGTGGCATGAATGATGGGCCAGTCACAACCCTCGAGCTGCCTCATTCCGATGCACGGCGCGCCCGCTGCCACCTGAGCGGTTCCCATGCTGCGCCTGAGCACGCAGCCGCTCCTACCACTGCGCCGAGACCGCTGCGCGCCTGCCACCCAGCAACCGCCGTGTTGCTGTATCCGCAGGATGCATAGTGTATGAGCGCCACAGACTCCGGACTCTTGGTCGCCACAATTCCCTGATCCCTGCATCCACGGTGCATCCGGGTATGGCCCCAACCACGACCCCGCGCTTGGCTGAGTTACAGCTCGTGCTCCAGCATGCTCTGCATGCTCACTAGCGCCTGGATCTCACCTGGGAGTCCGAAGCTTTTGAGAGGACGGCGTGTGTGCCTGGGCGACAGCTGCTGAGTACAGCAATCCGAACCTGGGTCCCCATGTTCTCTGAGATGGACTCCATGGCGGAGCTTGGGGCAGCTGTGGGCGCTCTGATGGGGTCAGCGGCGGCTGCCTTGCCCCAGCCATCCCAGTTTGGCGAGGTGGTGGAGTGTATCTCAGCCGTCATGACCAAGCTTGCCAAGACCATGGGCAGCCGGGTTACCCAGGAGAGTCTGCATCTGCCCAAAGGGAGGGCAGTGCACGAACTCCTCGGCTTGGCCAAGCATGTGCTTGACTTCTTGCCAAAATGCAGGGGCGATGCATGGCTCACGCTCCAGATTCAGGTGGCGTTCCCAGTGAGATGGCCATCCCCCTCTCGCTGCAGCCAGCCATCTGGTGTAACGTGCGACGTGGTAGGAGAATGCAGACTTCTAGAGTCAAGAGAAAATCCGTGAGAACACATACTTTCTGTTGTCTGCCTTTGCAGAAAAAGATGACATCAGTATTTGCTTAAGAATCGTCATCTGAATCAGTGACAGATGGAGTGTGTACAGGGTACAGTGAAGTGGCGACTGTGTGACTCTTCCTAGATTCACATTTCTCATCTGTGATACAAGAGGCCAGGTGCCTCGGTTTAATCCTTCCTTTCTGAATCTGATCTGCTCGCGCACATCAGTGCTGCTGGTAAAAATGTAGACTGTATATCTCTTATGCCATATCCTAAATGGATATCAGATATTACAGTCAGTGCGAAAGATCACATTTCTACGTTATGGGCCCACCAAACTTCCACGGCTAGTATTGGCTGGCGGCGCAGCCAGCATGACGTGCTGGTTGGTTGGGCAGGTCTTTGCAGATAGTGTGTGCGCCGCATTGCAGGCCATCGTGCAGCACGCCAAGCAGCACGGGGACACAGGAGAAGGTATCAAGCAACCGCCAGATAAGGCTCGACGCACAAGGGTAAAGCAAAACTAGGGCTGTGCGGGTTTGCCACGTGCGTGGTCTGGAAAAGCCAGCAGACAGAGGCGAGCATGCAGTCTGCTTTCGTTTCAGAAATATGCGGCCGGGAATCGGCGATGGTTGCAAAGCAGGGCGGGGGAAGGGTGGTGACGGCTGCAGACGAGAGCATCCCGGCGGCCGTGATGGCGAGCCAAGTGGAGCCGTTGGTGGAGACGTGGGGGCTGCACACTCTGCATGTCACTGTCTGCGTGGCGCGCCTCAAGCTCGCGCTTGCGCTCCCAACTTCATTCACACCGTTTCACACACTCGACGCGTGGAAGGCCGGCTTTACCCTCGCCTTCCAAGCCGCGCTTGCCTTGCCTGATGTGAAAGAGCGGGTACACCATTCCTGCACCCCTTTCGAGTCCTCTCTTCCGGGGCTGACCACCCCCCTCGCGGTCCCTCCATTTGTTCTTTCTTGTATCCCGGAAGCCGCTCCTGATACCCTGCCCCAGATTTCCGCAAATGGGATCCGTAAGCCAGGTGCGATCAACGTCGCATACTATTTGCTAAGAGCATCCACCAGCTGGTTGGTAGACCTGGAATGGAGGCTCAGGGAATAGCACATTTGGAGCCCGCAGGAGGGGGGCGCTGAGATGTAGCACTTGCTACGATCGGGTATCAGTTGGCACTGATGACCTGCAACTTTGAAGGGAGCCGCCGTTTGAAGGGAGCCGCGGAGGGGGATGGCGAGGATTCACAAGTTGGATGAAATACGGAGGGCTTTCATCACATGTTGGGAGGCAAGCTCGTGAAGTAGACCGGCTCAGATTGTGCTATGTGCGTAGATGATGTCGCGGGCCGTGACGAGGTGCGCAGGTGGTCGCAATAAACGAGGTTATGGCGTGCTTGCGGGTATGCTTGCAAGCCATTGGTAAGCAAGGCCAGCTTGACCAGGACGCTCTATCAGTGTTCCTGCCGGCACTTGCAGCAACAGCCGTGGTGCAGGGCTCACGCTATCTTTACAGCGAAATCTCACAACTCCAGGCGCGAATCCCGATGTGCGGAGGGCAGTGGTTGGGGTCAGGGGGAAGATGATTTTGGGGTGGTAAATTTCAAGGCGAGAGCGTATAATCAGTAGGTGATTATACGGTGCAGCAGATGGCGTCACTGCTCATGCGCTAACATCATCGACAAGTACGCGCTTTGCTGTTTTTTTTTTTGTTCGATGTCTTGCCATAGATAGCACTTCTAAATGCTGATGACAAGGCTAAGTCAGGAGCTGGTACTGATGCCAATGGCGGTGCTGATTGCGGATGTTACTGATTACCTCCATCACATTCGTGAAGTAAGATGTGAAGACCTTAGAGATGGGCATATGGGGATGTGGCTGTAGGCTGCTCTGGATGGTAAAGTTGCTGCCTGCAACCGAGAGCAAGAATCTCTTACGAACTGCGAGCGTTCAACCTGCCACGCCTTGATTCAGGAAATGCTCGCGACGCTGTCGCAGTGGGACTGCCGGATTGCGCACCACAGCCTGGACACCATGATGAAATGCACTAGGTGACCGCTCATGAGCGTTGTCTGCGGGACGATGCCATAATCTGGGCACATTGCACGTACTCCGAGCTGTGGCTGCACCTGTACCAATCAGAAAAACAATGGCATCTCCTTCGCCAGCGACTGATATCTGATTTTCTCACGGTTGTATATGCATGTAGCGGTGTCCTAAAATTTCCACGGCAGCTTAGTCATGCATTCCTGGGTGCCGGGTGTTGCAGGTGCCGCCCACGACTCCTGGAAGTTGACCGGGCACTCCACAATCTGCTGGAAGTGACCGACGCTGCCGAGATGCACGAAACTTTGAGAAATGCATCAACACTTCTTCAGAAGGCAGCAGCTCACTTGCCTTTGCGCTTCCATATCGCCGCAGCTGTTGGGGCGTGCCTTGACATGCAGGAACTGCCGAACAGCTCGGTGGTTGAAGCACCCAAGAAGCCGCGCTTCTCACTCATTCTGCAGCCCACTGTGGCACTGCCATGCGGTTTGGAAAAAGCGCGGCGAGCAGACCCTCACCAAGTGTGCCTTCCAGCTGCAGGCTCCCCTGTCCCTGCAGGGTCAGGCTCTAGCGCAGTGCCTGAACCGGGCGGCTCCCGGGCGGCTCCTCCAGACTTCACTGCATCGACAACCCCATCGGCAATCCACAGCAGTTCGCCTCATGCCCTCGCATTGGACCCTGCCTCAGCCAGCACTGCCGATGCAAACGTCCCTGGTGCAGCGCCTGCTGCTGTCTTTCGCCCAGCGCCTGCCACGGCGTCTATTGCGACTGCCGCCGCATCAGAGCCTGCTGCGCCAACTGGTGTTGCCCTAGCACCGGTCCGTGCTGCAGGGCCGTCTGTCACAGCATTGGAGGCAGGCCCTGCCACAACTTATGCCGCCGCCCACGCCCCAGCACCTGCTGACATTCCTGTTGCCATGCTCACACCAGCTCAATTTTCAGTGCCAACATCTACCTATATTTCACCTCCAGACTTTATCATGTCTGAAGTGCTAACGAAATTCACATATGACCGGGCACCACACGCAAACCCAGAATCGAACATCGTATGTCGCCCTATGCACAGTACCTCAATCAGCCTTGTCAGCAGTGATGACGAAGATTGTTAACATGAGGCAGATGCTTCTTTACGCATAGCATATTAACCCATGTGCACGAGGTGCTGCCGTTTTTATGTTGTCAAAAATCCACTAGCGTCGGTCAAAGAACGAGGAATGCTTGCGCGCATCCTAAGCCGAGCAAGCCGATGGTGTGCTTGATTTGATGAGTTATGCATGCTAAAGACAGTTCCAGCGTGCTGATAATGTATGCAGAATAAGAAGATATGCGCCAGAGTCTGAGCACAGGACAACTTGACTGACATGCTTCTGGTAGCTGTAGTCGAGACGTTATGACAATAAATGATATTTAGATGACTGAAACGGTTGGCTGAAAAATGTTCTGAGTTAATAATGCTAAAAGGAATGGTTTCTAATAAGTGAAGAGACTTCGTCAGCCGGAATGGTGCGACTATTCAGGCCAATTGGACTGCTGTGTGTCTGTTGAGTCGGAGGGATAGCTTGTAAAGATATGAGACCCATGATAAATCCACATTAAACGGACGGGGTACCGAGTTTTCCGGAAATCGATTTTTTTTATGTTGGGAGACTATTTTTCTAGATAAACAGTGCCGCGAGCATTCGTTGCGTTTCCTTGTTGCTGCAGTTGTTACTAACATATGAAGCGAGATATATATACTTGCGGGAGCACGCCTATAACGCTGTGAATGTGGATGAAGCTGACATGCGGTAAAATGAGGTCGACGGTACAATGAACTTGGCGTCTGTGGCGCACAATAGTGGCAGTTGACGTAGATGTTAGGCTCAAATCTCGTCCAAGAGGATAGGTATATGCAAAATGTGTTACTCGCTCTCGCTTACCACGACGCATTGTGCAATGCTTATGCAACAATGGAAAGTTCCCGCATGGAATTGCGGGAGCTTTTCAACGTTGTTACTAGTGAGGTGCGTCGCGGTGACCCTGCACGGCTCTTTGGGCAATGTCACAATAGCTGGTCGAGCATCGTACCATGATAACACGCACGGGTGCAATAGTATTCACCCTAACGTGCCACCACGCATTGTGCGATTTGTACCAAGCAACATATGCATCCGATAGTTAAATCGGACCGTGATAATCACGACGTGTGTCCCGGCGCGACGGGGCAGACAAGGTCAAACATGAAGCGATTCACAGCGTGAAACACGCGTACGGTAGGTATGAGCGAAGGTCGTACTCATATTACATTAGCGTGCACCACGTGATTATTTGTACACGCGTAATGCATGCTGCGTTATGAAGACATGCATGTAGGCAATCGGTCCGATAATGCGTACCCTTATAAAATAACGTTTCGAAGCCGAACATGCTCGTGGTCGTCAGGAACGGATCGTTCACCGTGCGTGCGTATATACTATACTTGCAATATATCTGAGTCGGTAATATTATGATGCACTATACGCATTCTACGGATGCCTCACGTGCACACACTGTATGTAAACATCCTTCGTACGCATGCGATGACCCGAATCCCCTTCACGCAGGATGTATGCGTCCCGACGGTTTCCGGGGCCCGCGGTATAGTGGGTGCGGCACCATGTTATATTTGAAATGTTCAGGCCATATCCTTGGCTCCGGCGCATGGTAGATTATCAATACTATACTTGCAATATAGTAGCAATAGTTGCTCTGATCACTTACAAAAAAACTCGTGATGACTTCGTGTATGATTGGTGTATTGTATCCGTGTCGTCCCGGAGCTGAGCTTTGGCAGCTGGCTCATTTACACGACACGCGCATGATAGTTTACTGGGTTGCACGCATTGATGGAAGAATATATAGCTCATAAGCCATGCACGGCTGTTCGCGACGTCACATCGCATCGAGTATTGCAGACGTGTCGTGCGCTGCCGTTAAGCCCTCTGTCGTGTCAGGTTAATATATCTACATAATTACCGACTTTATATAGGACCCCAGATCTTCCGGCTGCAATGCGTGTAAATAGTCAACCCGGTATCTTCGCGACACATTGTCGCAATACACCATCACGTACCCATCCTAGGTAGCGTGTCATACAAATTATGACCAAGGGTTATAATTATAACACGCATGTATCATCTCAACCGCCGTCGTGTGCCATCACGTCGATCAGGACTGCCACCATATGGTATAGTGCCACCATTTGTTCTTGATGGAACTTTCGAGGTAATCGTATTGGAATTATTCAGACTTTTCCTGAATATTTGAAAACATTTAAATTACGTTTCCACCACCTACGGCGCAATGGTCTAACGGATTCGCTCGCTTTTCTCGCACGTTTCTTATTGGCCGCATTATTCGCGGGGGTCTTCCAAGACATGTTGCATAACGTGTAGTGCAAGAACGCATTTGTCCTATCGAGCACCCACACACGACTCATAACAGAATCTGGCAAACCAGGCTTCGGACTCAAAACCGTATCCACTACCATGTCAAAAATAGCGAAACCAATAGCATATCTCTGCCATCATGGTGATCATATATTGACGGGCGATACAACCGCCCGCTAAATGCCCTGTCGCAAACGATGTCCCCCGAATACGTATCGGATGCTTCCGCACGGGTGCACATGCCTGCAAAGTGATTTCAATTCGGATGGAGATCGTTTAAACTCATGCGACCACGGGTGCTACACCGAATATCAGGATCACCGAAAATAAGAATTTTATAACAGGCTGCGGACCTCCCCTCAAACTTGATTATAAGAAATTTGGAATTTATGAAATAAGAACCCCGATGGACGGCGTCTTTAATCAAAATAGTAATATTCACCATAGCAATTACACCCAAAATTCGCTCAAATAAGAAAATTCGCAATTCAGTTCGAGATCGGCTACGTCTCGTGATAATCATGGGCACAAAAAAAAATAGCTAATAAGTTTGTAGGGGACTTGCAAGCTTCGGATTCAATAACGACGCATATGGAGAACACGAGACTAGAAATCAAGCAGATCGCACATGCTATAGACGTTCACTTTTACACAAGTGGCACGACAAGCTTAACCAGGCACACGGTAGCCTCTCATTTGTGTCGCGAGGTCTTTTTATTTGTCGTGTCGCAAAAAGATTCGTTTATATTAACGACGCTTCGCAGCTTTTTCAGAAATATGCTGTTTTTCATTTCGTTTCCCTTAAAGGAGCGAAACAGGTTTCCTGGAAAAAAGTGACATCGTACACACCGCACCGCAGGAGCTGTCCCTCAAAAATTATGCCGTTGGAAATTTTCCAAAAATTTCCTGCCGATGTCAGCAGTCCTACCCAGGATTGTGTCGAGCGCTCGCGCTTTACCGGCCAATCATGATACGATAGCATCTGAGGGATACCGACCTCAGCATCAGCAGTCCTACCCCGGATTGTGTCGACCGATCGCTCGTAGCCGACAACGAGAGACACGTTTAACAATTCACAATTATACCACAAAGATATGCGGAATTTCCAATTACGAATTTGTCGCAAACTACTCTGTCAAGTTTACCGATCTCAGCATCAGCAGTCCTACCCCGGATTGTCTCGACCGATCGCGCGTAACCGACAACGAGAGACACGGGTAACAGTTCAAAATTATACCACAAAGATATGCGGAATTTCCAATTATGAATTTGTCGCAACACTACTATGCCAAGTTTACCGATCTCAGCATCAGCAGTCTTACCCCGGATTGTTTCGACCGATCGTGTCTTTAATTTGAAATCAATTTTATTACAATTATTGTTCCTGCAAATTCACAATATCGCGAATTTTTATTTCTTTAAAACATACGAAGTCCGGGGTTGTCGCGGAGTCAAATACTCCATTTGCTGTCCGCGTGACAGCGAGTATCGCACTGATACGTTTTCCAGTGTCGGCTTTTACAGAATCGTGACCGTTTTTGCAATTCCTGTCCGTTTTTGCAGTTCTTAACAGTGTCGACAACAAATATGCACGCCAAAAACACAAGCATAACGAGCATAACAAAAATTCAAGTATTTCATACGCACACGCATTCACGCAGGTACAAGAAAATCATATACGTATGCACGCATAATTCAAATTATGTACTTCTATGATATAATATTTCTCGGTATGTTCCATGTAACATGCGTTCCAACCGAGAAACGATGTGTCGCTAGCATCTATGAAGCATCATTACGCAAAGCATCTTCAAGAGCATCTTCCCCATTGCTAGAAGCGCTTTGTGCTGCCTGTTTGCGCTCGGCGTAAGCCTGTTCTAATCCTGGCTTGACGCTAAGTTTCACAGAGGTCTTTGCGAATAAATCGTTGCCTTTGCGCTTTTCTTTAGCGCACACAATCCAGCGCATGACTCCGACACCCTCGATCTCGTAGATTAGCTTTTCTTCTTGCTTTTTCGCCCACCACATTCTTCGAAGAGGATAGGCACGGTCAGCAAGCCACATCTCAGGCACCAAAAACGCGCAAAAATCTTTGCAGTGCTCTGCGAAATACATGATCGCCGCGTCACTCACTCCATCTGGAGGCGGTGCACAAATGAAATTTTGTCCTAAAAGTTTCCAGTTGTCGTTGACACTGAAGATGTTCATAGGGACCCAGCCCTTCACATTTTTTGCCTTAGTGTCGCTGTCCACTGAAATGAACTTAAATTCATCCTTTCCAAACCGACTTTCTAGAACTGGTTTTAAGATTTGATTGATCTCCGAACCCGCGGCAAACAAGTCGACAAATGTTCGACTTTTGATCTTCTTCTCAGCCATGAAGTTCTTCGGATTGAAGCTGTCCACAAGTAAAGCCACTTGTTCTTTTGGAACAACACTGCGCTTTACTCGTGCGCTTTTATCCGCGTGAACATCGTCAAATACTTTCTTAGTCCACTCTTTGTTAATCGGCTTGATGGCGGGGAGGAATTCAACCTCCACGCACTCATGAAAAGCGGACGGGCTTTCCAAGAAACTCGCTTCATGAGCAACACGAGTCCGTCGTTGGGATCGTTGTTCCGCATGCAAAGCAAGCATCTCAGCGTCATTGAAATCTTCATACTTGATCTTGCGCTTAGGCATATCGTACGTATCGCGGTTGGAAATTTGCAAGTCGAAAAAAACACTCACCACTGTCAAAAACTGCAAAAACGGACAGATTTTGCAAAAACGGTCACGATTCTGCAAAAGCCGACACTGGAAAACTCTCGAGCGTGTTTGACCTCATCATTATGCCATGACACCATTCGGGTGTCATCGTCATCGTCATCGATTATGGGGCGGGTATGGGGTCTGATTCTCTTTCTGTGTGGCGATTTTATTGAAAGGAGTTTTCGCGAAATAATTCCTCCGTTTAACACACCCTGAATGCAATTAAAATAATCGTTTGTCCGATTTTTTTTCATAATTTGTTATCCTTGCTATTCCTGTCCATACAAATTCGGTCATCTGAAGATTTTCTGTGAATTTTGTGGATTTCTGTGAATTTTCACGATAGAAATGAGCGTTGCGCTCATGTTTGTCGCAGGTGCGACAGAAATGAGCGCAACGCTCATTTATGTCGCACGGTATAATTGCAGTTTTGTCGCACGGTGCGACAAATAAAAAGACCTCGCGACAAAAAAGGAAGTGCTACCCAGGCACACGGGATATCCTTAATGACAACACACTATTCCTTACTGCATTAGCACTCTTACCTCTCATTGTGTTATTACCGCTATATCAAGACACAATTTTCCTACATCCGCAGACTCGTTTTTTGTAACTATCGTCACACGGGTTTCTCGTATTCGCAGCACACTATATTGCTGCATCAGCACACTATTTTCTCGTATCGGCACACTATTGTGTTGCATCAGCACACTATTTTCTCGGATCAGCACATTGTTCTCTCGTATCAATTCAGCACGCTATATATTTTGTTGCATCGGCACACTAGTTTCTCGTATCATGGCATCACGTTGGTCCATCCTACCTCAACACACGCAGCATGCTCGCACGAGCCAAGTAGAGCACGTGATCATGTATTATTTGTGTTCTTCTTCTTCATCTTTGCACGTTGATTGTTAAACCATATTGCGCATTCTTTTTTCGTCACACCAAGAGTGCTAGCCAAATTCGCCCGCCGCGCAGCATCCAATGATGAACTGGTATTGAAAGCCTTCTCCAACTTCTGCATTCGCTCTCCTGAACAAACTTTGCCCGAATGCACTTTGGTCCCGCTGCACCACCAACATGCACCACGACATGTTAGAGCACCTGATCAAAACATATTTCAGGTCATGCCCCTCCCAACGATATCAACGAACATGTGCATTTCTTCAACATGAAACACTACGGAACGCGGCAAGGGACAAGACATACGGGACATACGGGTCGACGGCTGAGCTTTCGCTCGGAGGGACATCTGATGACGGCATCGGCCACAAGCGATCGAGCTTCTTGGGCGTCCCTTAGTGCCGCCACTGCATCTTTAGCTGCCTGCTTCGCCAGTTCCGCCAGCTGATTTCCTGTTCCGCCACTTCCTTACGGGCCGCTTTTGCATCCGCCAGCCGCTTATGTTCCATCACTCGCATCTTCTCGGTGTCAATCACATGCCACGAGAATGAGGTGTTTGCCTCGATCGCTTGAGCAATGGCTGCCTCTCGCCTCTCCCTACGGTTTTATCATTCTATCTGCAGCACACTGCTGCAGGCGTACCACAGACGTACCACAAGAGGCAGCAATGTGCTGCAGACACGCTGCAGTGCATCCTGCAGCATGCTGATGTCGCGATTGATAATCTGACAGTCCCGGCGAAAACCGAAAGCGACAAACTGTCGAGCGCATTGGTCTACCTCTGTACACGTGGCACCGCGAGGCGGCTGAGGCGAAACTTTTTGTTCGTAGTCCATTAAAAAACATTATTTGTGTTGCACGGGCGCCAGGGAGCTTACTATATCGTGTTTGGGAGCATATAACCTAGTTAACGCAACTCACGGGGTCTCTTTTCCTATTTTTCGAGGTGAGGCGGTTCTAATTAGCTAAGAATCGACACCATAGAGTTGCGAATTGCTTTGATGAATTTTATTTTGACTGTGTTGAAAACTTTTCTATGTTTACGAATTTTAGCTTAAGGTCTCAGTCGAAAGTGTTCGCTGGTGACACAAGGGCTACCGCGCAAGCCTCGAATTTCCCCTCGGAGGCTCGAACAGTTATGGTGGACTCTACACTGCATGCCTGAACGTCAAACTTTATGACACGCTTTTTCGACCGTACAGGAAGGGTTTTACGTTTTCCCTCGAAGGGGGCAGCGCGTGCAGGGAATATTCTTTGGCGGGACCTTCGCGTCCTCGAGTTTAATCACCCCTGCTCTCCCCTCTATATCATGCAGTATGATGTGCCAGTATTCTACATGTCACATTATTACATAGTACAGTGGTACTGTGTACTCCCATATAAGGGGGGTCTCTTCCTCAACAGGGGTCTCGGGCGCTAATGCTGTAAGGCGCGTATGACACTGCTGAGTCATCCGCGCATGACACCGTGTGTTGTCCTAGCACAACTCCCCCCCCTTCAGGTGGGAAGCGTCCTCGCTTGTGCTTAGATGCACAGTCGTCAGGCTGATTCGGAGCCCATGGTGTCCCACTCGCTGTCGTCGGACATCACTGGTGGCGGCGTAGGGCTGTACTCCGGCATCAAGGTCAGTGGCTCCTCGTCAGCTTCTTCCGGATCAGCGCAGACTCTTTCATCGTTGAGATCTGTCTCATTTTCATCTCTCCAGAGCAGCTCCGCTAGGTATTCACACACCGCTGCGATTGCCCCCACGGGTTGTTCCACCGGTAGAGAGCTGAATAATTGTTTAAGCAAGGCTGCGGGGATGCCATACACGTGCCATCCAGCTCCCATGCCTGGCCTAGGGTCGCCCGACTCTCTGCTGGTGGAGCCGCTCTGCGCCATCTTCTCGTGTCGCCCATAACGGCGTTTGAAGTCGCAGGGGTTTTCGGGGTCGCAAGACTTCAGGGTGGTGATAGGCGCGTTGGTCCAGAAGTGGGTGGGTTTCTTGTAGGGCATACCATACTTACAATACGTAGCCAGATGCGGAGGTGGCAACCCTGGCATGCATCGGCGAGTGTGTAACCCATGAGGAGCTCGGCCACGCGGGTTCTCGATGAAGTAGAAGCTCGGCTGGAGGTACTTGATGATCTCCAGCGTTCTCCGCACTTGCCTGTCAGCACCACGCAAGTTTCGTATCCCTACCGTTTTGGCTTGGCTGTACTCCGTGCATGGAGGGCTCGCCCAAATGACGTCAAAGTGCTTGGGCGAGAACTGCCGATAGTCCCAGTGCAGGATGTTTTCGCAGTGAGTGGGCTTCCATCGGTTCTGGATGTCCACCGAGACTACCTCACACCCAGGAAACTGCTTGCTGAACTGTCGTTCGACGGAGCCTGTGCCACAAAATAACACCAAGATCCGTATTGGGCGTCGAGACGGTTGTAGGCGTGCTGCTCCTCGACCAGGTCCTTGGGATGGCATGAGACTAGTGGGCGACACCGTCGCGAATGTGCCCACCTCGTCGTCGGCTCGTTCTTCCGGGATCCACGCCATTTTGTCCGCCTGTAACTCTTCAGGATCCGTCAACCATATCGCTCCTGCTGACTCCTCGCGTTTGCGAGTGACTCTGCTCTTTTCACGTTCTTGCCTCTTGGCATCGACCTTCTCGAACTCCTGAAGAGCGCGGTTAGGTATCCCTTTTCGGCCAACTCCATCGAACTCGAGGTCCTCGCGAGTTTTCCATTCATTCTCGGAGCGCGGCATACCTACCCATTTGACCATGTACTCCGTCCATGTCCGCCCGCTACGTCTCCTCGTGCGTGACCTCTCAATGCACTCCACCGCCATCTCCTTACGACCGCTCACGTCCACAGGGGGAGGCGGAATCTCCGCCCTCCTGTCCGCGAACTTGTCCTGGCCCGACTCCACTGGGGTGAGTCTATCCACGGTGAAGACATCGTGCACCTTCCACTGTGGTGGTAGCTTCAGGCGGTAAGCCGCGGGGGGCCCTCGGTCCTCGGGGGCGAGCTCCATCTGCCGATCGCTGTGGAAGGCCTCCAGTACCTCCATCGGGCCCAGGCGCTTCTTCAGCAACTTCTTGTGTAGGCCCCGATCCCCGGGCTGGGTGAGATGCGTGGCGTCCACCCACACCATGTCACCTATTGCGTACCGGCGAGCGCGATGGCGAGCGTCATACTGGGCCACTTGCTGCTGCTGAGTGTCACAAACCACGGCTTATCGTGTACCTCAGCCAGGTTGTGACACTTGCTGTAGCAGTTTCTGTGACGAACGTATGACACGCGCAGTACGATACGCGCGAGGAGTTATGACAGTGACGAGATACGGAAATACGGATGGGTGTTACACTTGTTTGGAGATAGCGAGAATAAGTAGGGCGGCGTAGCAGGGGTGAGCCAGACGCTCATTTTTGTTTTGCCTTCGTAACAGTGATTCCGAAAATAGCCAGGACTCGCTTAAGACCGCGAAAACAGCAGTGTTATGAGATAATTTGTAAAGATACAGTATTCTTTTGCTTGTAAAGATATACGTTTGTGGACTCGTCCTTGTGCGACTGCGTCAGAACTGTAATTAACAGTCTTTTTCAAAACAAAAATGTGCCTTATTACAGACATGTCGTCTGTAATGCTGAGAGTTCAACAGCAGTCCTGAAGAACGAGACCTCTGAATGGTGATGCCAGGGACGGATTTATCCGTACTGGTAAGCCTTGGAAGAGGTTGAGTGAAGCAGGCTGTTGCGACACTCGAAGTTCACCAGTCTTGCGAAGTACAGCGACAGCGGTCACAGCAGAACCAGTTGCTAATTTTGCGAACATGATTGCAGCGTTGAGAATTATGTACTGGGCTATTTCGGGAAGTGACATCCTGCTGGAGCAAAGCACCAGACGGTAAAGCCAGGGACGGATTCATCCGTACTGGTACGCCTGAAGGCGTGGAGCGAAACAGGACTGTCAGTGGGCACCATCACGACAGCATTCTTTGTGGTCACTTGACTCATGCTGGCGTTCTGCTGACTTACTGCGTGGACCAGAGACACTAAGGGCAGAGGCAACCTTGCTGGACATCTGGGAGAGCCAATATAAGACCGGGTCACAGATGGAACCTTGCTCACCAGTCGTGGACGAGATTATCCTGGCAGTGATTGCTACTTAGAGCAAAGCACTGAAAGGTGAGGCCAGGGACGGATTCATCCGTACTGGTAAGCTGGGAAGTGTGGAGTGAAAAGAGCCTTCACACCAGTATCTCTTCTCCACCAGAAAGGTAGCAACGGAATCCAAGACTGACCGTCAGGATCAGCAAAGGGCAGAGAGGCGTGCCCAGAGAGCGATACGAGTGAGCCAGCACTTCACAGAGCTGGAAGGAGAGGAAGGGGCTGCCGGTGGCCAGCCTGAGGCCCAAGCACTAGTACAGCCTGAGGCACAAGCACCAGCACAACTGCAAGCCCAGGCCCAGGAGCCGTTAATAATCTTTGAAGAAGACATGGAGTACACTGACTACGCTCGTGTCAACCTTGGTACGCTGCCCAACTACACGGGCACCAAGGAAGAAGATCGGCCCAAGTTCCTGAGGGAGTTCGCCGACATGTGCGAGAATTTCGTACGGCAGCACAACGCCAACGTCAGGAAGAGGCTCAGGTCCGGGGCTGGCACTCTCACCGAAGCTCAGATGAAGACCCTGAGAGAGACTCCCCCTGACTTTGAATATCTGTGGGACATCGTCCCTGCGTGTCTGGCTGGAGAGAACTCACAAGCTCTCAGCTGGTGGCGCGAGAACTATGAAAGAGGGGGGGTAGTGGCCTCCAACATGGACCGAGTCCTGAAGGACACTAGCGAGCATGGCCCACTCGAGGGTACCATCCCATGCGCTAGGCCCCCTTTCAATGAGATGAACACTGGCACCACGTGGGTGATAGCGAGGCCGGTGACGGACCAAGACACCCAAGGGGAGGTTTCCGACGAATATCTGACTGATGGAACCTCCCTGAAAGGCTTGACGGGACGTGATGGCACCCGTGATACCCAGTACTTCTACGCGCTCAGGGGCTTCATCGCTGCCCTTGACAAGAAGTTCATGATGAAAGGGACTCAAGAGAAAGTGGATCTGTTGACACAGAAGCCACAGGAGGTGGGGCAGGATGGGCTGACCTACATGAAGATGTGCCAACGCAGGGAAATGCAGCTCAACACTGGGAAGGTGTTGAGCGATGAAGAGCTGCGTACCTTCATCGAGGACTGCGTGGACAACCTGCGCATCAAGGTCTTCCAGACGCGGGTGAAGGAGCAACTGAGGGCACAGTTCCCGCCACCCAATCGGGTGACCTGGAAGGACCTGGAGGCCATCGTCGAGGTTCAAGACAAGCTCAAGGGCGATGCAGAGTCTTGGATCCTCACCTTCCTCCAGGAGATCACCAGACGATGTGGCTGCCAGTACTCCACCTGGGAGGCGCGACAGCATGGCCTTGACCTCAAGGCCATAAAGAACTCGATCAAGAAGATTGAGTCCTCTGAGGTGGCGCAGTCAGGCGAACCGGAGAACAGCAAGAAGGTAGATACACCACCTTCTAAGAAGATGAAGAAGGAGGTGAATGTGGCCGAAAGAGCTAAGAAGGCCTCCTACAACAAGACGCCACCGCCAGCAGAGGGCGTGCGTACGAACGACAAGCCCAAGTGCTTGCGCTGCTTTGGAGGGGGCTGGCATGAGTCCGATCCCGAGCAGTGCAGGAGTGGTTATAAACACGTCAAGATGCCTGCTGGATTCCACGAAAGCAGGCTTGGTTCCAGCAAGTGGTGGGACGCGGAGAACGCCGCTCTGCGCATGTATAATCTGAAGAACCGCTTCAAGAACTCTGACTGGGGCATCCTGGTGACGGACTGGCAGCAGCTGTCCAACGACGAGAAGGACAAGTACAGAGCCAAACAGTCACCGGAGGACAAGCAGAAGAGCACCACTGGCAATCCCGAGGCGTTGAAAGCAGAGTACCAGGGCATGGTGGCTGCTAGGAAGACTGCCAGTCGTGCGGGCAGCGTGAAGTCGCAGGTGCTGTCCGAGGATGAGGGCTCCGACGAGGAACCAGTCGCAGCGCACGTCGCGGAGAGGGAGACTCACACCGTCGATGCACGCGCGCACCACCATGGCAGCGCAGGGGTAGGAGTGTCGTCTGGCCCTCCAACCGAGTTACTCACAGCCATGGCCGAGGAGATGGGCGAAGAGGAGCTCTCGAGCGCCCTCAACACCTTGGGTCTGGGGGCACTCCCCGAGACGCTGTGCAAGAGTGCGGAGTCTGAACTCACGGCGGCTCCAGCAGTAGCCCTGGGAAGTACCCAGCGCATGAGGGGCTTCCCAGTGAAGACACCCGAGGAGTACGAGGCAGACGCACAGGTGCCCATGGCGCCTGCGGCGGACGAGATGCAGAGGAAGGTGCAGCTCATGGCCTCCGTGATCAAGAGCCTGGGAGCAGCTTTCCGCAAGCTAGCTGCTGGACTCGTAGCAGAAGGTCGCATAACAGCTCCAAGGGGTGTGGAGACCTTGGTGGAACTGGCTGAGAACAACCAGCTCCCCGTGCCGACAGCCTCAGCAGCAGACTGCCAGGACATCAGCGATGAGGATGATGACTGCCCGGGCATGGAGTCGGGCGACGACAGTGACGAAGAAGAGATTCCTCTGGATGAGATGCCGGAGGACATGGTGGAGCAGCCCAGGAAGGGGAGGACGACGGTGCATGTAACAGCTGCAGCGGCCACCGTCCAGGAGAGCTACGGGGTGAGAGACTTCAGCGAGAGGGGTGAGCTGCACGCAGGGACCATGGAGGCCAAGGCGTACGAGCTATTGAAGAAGAAGATGCTCAGTGGCCTTACAGAGGAACAGCTCACTGCCATGGCGCAGGTCCAGCCTGTATGCAAGCTCCTGAACGAGTCTCTGGCACAAGGGATGGCGCTGATGGCCTCTGGAGGCTTGCTTATGTTGTACAAAGCGCTTCTCCTGGACACGGGGGCCAACTGCAACATTATCCCAATCAGGACAGCCAACAGGTTGGGCTTGACCATCTTTGATGCAGAGACAGGGGCCAGGGTGGCGAGATGTGATGGCAGCCCTGCGGAATTCACGAAGTACTGCTACGTGGATGTGGTTCTCGCCGCGGGCACGCCGTACATGACTCTGCATCGGCTCCACGCCTTCGTCACCTACACCAATGACACGACGTGGGACTTCTTGGTGGGCACTGGACCCCTGAAGAACGCCCTCAAGTTGACCATCGACCTCTACAGAGGCATTGCTACTTCTGAGGCCGCGGTGTCACTGGGTATGAAGGAGAAGGTCACGTTGCCATTGATCGAGTTGACGCCGCCCGTCGATGCAAGGAGCAAGCGGAATGAAGACCCGAGAGTGTGCCTGGCGACCGAGATCTTCGACGTTGATGCCACGACAGCGCGCACTCTTGCCCCCGCTTTTGATGATTGCGAGCTACCACCACGTGAAGCAGTGTCCCTGGGCGCAAGGGGAGAAGACCGTCTGGCCCTCGCAGGGGAGAGGTGTGCGCCTGCACCTTGTGCATTCTCGCGAAACCACCCCGAGCTGATGGACAGCCTGGCGTCATGGCTAGAGGAGATGAGGCTGAGAAGGTTCAACTCGGAGGAGAAGGAGAGACTCGAGGCGCGCTGCCAGTCCATGGTGGAGGCGGGCTTCCTGAGACCCAGCTCGATGATGCAAGTCGAGCTCACTGGGCGAGTCAGCTTACACACCGAGGGCTCGACGTACGAACCTCCGCCGCCTGGTACGTCCTTGACAGACCAGATGCTGGGCATGCTACAAGCATCATCACGCAGCCAGCGGGAAGCCAATGTGGCGACCAGAGGTGAGTGGTCCAGTGCTGAAGAGCCAGATGCGAGGGGGTCCCGCACGCCAGCCAGCCTGACCACAACTCAGTCAGACCCTCGCTATCCAGACCTCACGCTGGCGCAGGAGGCCGAGAGCGAAGCTGCCTTCAAGCTGGCCAGCGTACAGCCATGGGGGGGCATGGCAGTGAACCCGTGGGACTACCAAGACAAGGAGAGCAGCTGGGCTCAGCAGCGCCTGTACATCGACCGCACGGGCTATGCTCGTCTGTGCACACTCTGCGAAGAGGGCGATGGAGGTGGTGTGGACGCAGGATTTGTGCGGGTCAAGTTCTCGCGTTGTGGAGAATACAAGACCATCCTGGAGACGGAGCTACTGTGGCCCGACTTTACGTTGGTGGACCAGAAGGTTGACAAGGAGACGAAGATACCCTCAGAGACCTGGACCACGAGGGCGAGCGGCAGGAAGGACAACGACCAGGTCCCACTCCCTGACTGTGGTGCCCATCGGGAGGCTGGAAGGTACACGATGGCGAGTGTTCAGGAGGTCCTCAACACCCATCAGACGTACCCAGGAGTCGTGACGGGCAAGCTCATGTGGGACAAGGTGGCGCGCCAGTTCTGCGTACTCAGCGAGCACACTCGCGCCCAATGGGATCTCATGGAGCGCATGGTACGTCACACCATGGAAGGCGTCACCATCATGAACCCCATGGGCAAGATGACTGGCGAGTTCCAGCTGCCTTTTTACTATGAGAAGGACCAGCGCTGGCAGTACCAGCATCTAAAGTATGTACAGCGAGTGGACATCGCTGACCTTCGAGCTCGTCTGAAGGTGAGGTACGACATGGAGGTGACTGGTGTGGAGGGCGTGAATGTGAATGGGATCCCGCAGCTCACGCTGTCAGACGCAGCGGACAAGGTGGGGAAGTTCTACCCGGTGACAGATGGGGAAGGAGGCAGTGGCGAGGTGTTTAGCACGAACGCTGCCGCCGTGGAGTACCTGCATCTGGGGGACAACACGAGAGTGATGCTCGGAGCATGCAAGACAGAGGAGCAAGCACAGGACGCGCTGGACACTTATGGGGCCAGAAGAAACCCTCCAGTGCGCACATCCAAGACTCTCAGGACGTCGAAGACGGTCAGGGGGGATGAGGCAGGGCCATCTGGCTCCGCACCGCCACCATCTTCAGCACCGCTTCGTTTACGGCATCAAACCTGGCCCAACGGCGTCTTCGACCCTGCCATGTTGGAGTACCACGCTGCAGTGTTCCAGGGCACCTACGAGCCGGAGTCGCCCACTCGCAGCGAGAACACAGCTGGGGAAGCCAACTGGCTGGATCTGGGAGGGATCTCGGAGTTCATGGCGCTGCATGGACAGACGGTCTTCCTCATCCAGTACCGTTGCTTCATGGGCGAGATCGAGTTCCAGCTCGGGAAGCCCTTCGCGGAGCGAGGAAAGGGGGTGCACACGCAGCGACTCAGCAGCCAGACCCTGCACCGGTACGCTTCCTCCGCAGGAGTGGGACGAAGGGAAGAGTTTCTGCCTCTGGGTGGGCAGTCGAAAGGCTGCACGGGAGGACTCCTCGGCACCTTGCAGAAACATATGGAGCATCTGGTTGATCGCACTCAGCTCTTGGAGATCGCCAGAGGCCATTTGAGCGATGGCCCACGGCAGGGCACCCTACGGGTTTTCAAGACCCGTGCCAACGCCCGGTCCAAGGCCGTGTATTACCTCTTTGAGGACAATCGCTACTACAGTGAGCGGGGACCCAGCAGCATGGCGTTCACCTTGGAGTACCTCTCCTCAGGTACGCGCAAGTTTGACTGCTGCAGCTGGGAGACCTGGAACAAGGTGGCGGTGATGCACCGAGAACCATTGTCTGCGTTCACATCCTCGGTGGGCCCGGCGTTGCTAGCTGAGGCACGTCGGGCAGAGGTGCAGGCGCGTCTTCGAAACGACTTCATGAGGTGCCTGGACCCAATCGAGGGAGGGGATGCAGGAAGTGAGGAGGGAGATGGCAGCATCTCAGGATACTCATCCGACCTCGCGGCTGTTGAGGGTGTGAGCACTCACACGGGTCGCACCAGAACACCGTCGCCGTTGACAGAGGATGAAGACAGCGTGGAGGTCATCAGTGAAAGACTGGTTGGGCTGTCTGCCAGTTTGGCACTCATCAGAGAATATGAAGAACGACCTCGTGCTGCCCGCGCAACTGCGAGGATGAGCACGCTTGGGCCAGACTGCCCGGGGCTTGATGGTCGTGATGGCGCGCGAGCCACGCCCACGCCGGCACCCTACTCGGGCCGAGTTCTCGGCGGGATATCGACCATGGGCTTGGAGTGCAACATGGCACAGAGACCTGAGCACCAGTCAATCAACGACATTCTGAGATCCCCGGCACATTCCGTCTGCACGCAGCAGACTGAAGCCGTGCCTCCAGCTGCACAAGAGCAGGACTCCGTTTCGTACGTGCCATCAACCCCGAGCTCTACAGCACCCAGCAGCCCGGAGCGTTCCAGTGGCTTCGTTGCGCATGTCGACACTCGACCTTCAGGCCAACCTGCAGCGCGCCCGCAGAGTCCAACTGAGGGTGCCGCACAGCAGAGTTCACCGCGGGCTGGTCAGCGCAGGAGGAGATCTCCGAGCCCCGGGGAAGGCGCTCATCGTCAGGACGCGGCTCGCGGTCGGCATGCCGGCATGGGCGCGTCGCGTGCTCCCCAGAGACGCCAAAGTTATGATGAGATCTGGGAGGAGAGGAGAAGGGAGAGCGCACTGGGGCCTTTTCAAGGGGGCACCGGGCCGGCTGCAGCCCGGCGCGCCCGTCACTGAGAAGCAGCCCCGGCGAAAAGCCGGGCACGCAGCCCGCCAATGATAGGCGGGCGAAGCGCACTCAGGTGTGCTTCCTGCTCATGGGGGTGTTCGTGCGCTTGCATTGGCCGCAGCTGCCTCATTTTGCAGTGATGGCAGTATGGGTGGCTATGGAGGTATTCAGATTTCTTGGTGAGGTCGTCGCCTGCTGGGCATTCCACGCTGAAGCGCCCCGCAGAGCCATGGCACGCGCATTGTGGGCTGTGCGCGCAACGCCACTCGAGCCATGGGCACATCAACAGGCGCCTCTGCGAGTGCTGTTGGAGCTGGCCAGGCACCTACTGCTGTTGACCAAGGGTGCTCTTGAGGTAGCTGGGCTCCATCACGCTCGGCGTGGGCTGTGGTACGTGCCATTGATACGGTTCTGCCTCGCCATGCTCGCCATGCACTTCACACACATGGTCGGCACTCTGGGGTGCGTCTTGACGGTTGGCGCCCACATTGTCCACCATGGGTTGCCATGCTCCGGCTCGATTCAAGATGGTGGCACATTCGCCGCGCTGGAGACTCAGGTGGGTCGCGCGCTGGCGGTCGCCCAGCGGATCTTGGCCGCAGGGCCGGCTACGCTGGCCGCTGTTCCGCGGCGCATGCAGAAGCCGCGCTTTGCCGCTCGACTGCAGCGCCTGCAGTTCACAGCCGCTTGCTACCAGTGGCGCACTGTGTCTATGTGATATCAGTCTTGGCGCTGGTGGTCTACGTGTCTGCGGGAGGAGGCCTGGGCCGTATGCAAGGGGGGTGGAAGATGTTGACTTGCATACTGACCCTTCACCCTCCAGTTAAACCAGTGGGTACCAGCAGAATTTTGAAACTTTTGCTGCTGCTAGCGGTGGCTGCTTGGGTGGCTGCTGTGGCCCCTGGGGAGTTTCAGGGCGTGCTGACGATGGGATCGTGCTCGGGCTCGCCGACCAGATCTGCCAGGACCGCCTGGGAAGACCAGAGGTCTTCGCGCCAATGGGACACCGGATGGGAGGCTATGGTGGCAGAGCAGGACGAGGTGCTTCCGCACACGGTGCTGGACACGTTACAGCCAGGGGGCACGACCAGGGTCACCAAGGACGAGGCCGCGTGGCTGGACACCGAGCTCAATGCCACCTTTGGAGGACATCCCGAGTTCACCGAGGAGAATTGGGAGGAGATGCGCAACGTGGTAAGGAGGTGCAGCTACTGCTTCGCCAACAAGCCGCAGGACATCAAAGGCTACCATGGGGGCGCGACACATGCGACCTTCGCCATCCCTTTCAAGGACGAGACTAAGGTAGCTTACCAACGACCGAGGAAATACAGCCCGGGAGAGCAGGAGATCATCGACCTGCACTGCAAGGAACTGCTGGAATATGGCTTCATCGAGCCGGCTTCGCAGCACTGCAGACACGCCAGCAACGTGGTGGTTGCGGGGAAGAAGGATCACGACACTGGACAGTGGACCTCGACGAGATTCTGCGTCGACCTCCGGTCTACGAACCGGTTGTCGCTGAAGGATAACACGTTACCACATCGTCCAGAAGAGCTCTACCAGCGCGTGGCCAAGGCCAAGTTCAAGACTACCCTGGACGCGACCAAGGCGTTCCACCAGATTCCCATGACCACTGAGGAGGACAGGGACAAGACAGCGTTCTGGTGGGGCAACCAGCTTTATCGCTACACATCCATGCCGTTTGGAGCAGCTGGAGCAACCGCAGCCTTCATCAGGATCATGGACTACGAGCTACGTCACCTGCAACACTGCACGGTGGCGTACGTCGATGACGTGTGCATATACTCAGACACCGCTGAGCAGCACATCAAGGATGTGGAAGCCGTGCTTCGCACTTTGGGGGATGCAGGGATACGTCTGCATTCGGGCAAGTCGACCTTCGGGTCAGCCACGGTGGACTTCTTGGGCTACCGCATCGGCTATAACACCATTGGCGCGCAGGACATCAAGTGCAAGGCCATCCAAGAGCTGCCCAAGCCCGAGGATAAAACTGGAGTACGCTCCATCCTTGGACTCATGAACTATTACAAAGGTCTGGTGGGGGAACCCATGGGACCCAACTACTCAGAGATGGCACGACCATTGAACGACTTGCTCAGAAAGGAAGTGTTGGATGTCAAGGAAGCTTGGGGGAAGGATCAGGACCAGGCATTGCAAGCATTGAAGGATGCCCTGTGTTCGGGGAGATGTTTGAAGCCCATTGATTACAGCAAGCCCATCTTCCTCTACACAGACTGGAGCAACCATGGCATTGGCGCAGTGCTGGGGCAGAAGGACGAGAATGGCGTAGAGCACATCTGTGTGGTCATCAGCCGCTCGCTGTCGAAAACCGAGAGACAGTACGCGAGCTTCCAGGGTGAGATGCTGGCAGTGGTGTGGGCCATCCGCACATTACGACAGTACCTGCACGGGATCCACTTCACGCTGATCACCGACCATTCGCCGCTCACAACACTCATGGAGAAGGGTGACCTACAAGGTCAACACCTACGCTGGGCCATCAGCCTCCAGGAGTTTGAGTTCACGGTCCAGTACCGACCAGGTCCGAAGAATGAGAACGCGGATGTGCCATCCAGGTACCCACTGCCCAGCACCGCAGACGAGACTGGTGCCCGTTTGGATCGTGAAGGGGACCGAGCCAGGGAAGCGGGGCGTGCCGAGAGGCCAACGCGCTGCTTCACAGACGTCATTTGCTTGGAAGTGACCAGGGAGCCACCACTTGGCCCCGAAGTAAGCCCAGAAGCTCAGGTGGCCAACTACTGCGAGAACATGGTCAGGGAGCAGCTGGGGACCAGTGCAGTCCATCGACTGTTTGATGTGCACTACCAAGAAGAGCTGGAGTGTAACAAGGGGGTCATGTTTGACACTGACCACCCGGAAGTGGCCAGGTGCTCGGGCAGGTTGACTCGAGTCGCCTGGGATGCCCTCAGCCAGGTACGGCCGATCAGGGGTATGCATTCCGGAGGCTCACCAGCGATATACGGCGACGAGACCATGGAGGGTGGTAAGCTCAAAGTGCCGAAGAAGATCGACACGAGAGTGATTGACAAGAGCTTCTTCCGGGAAGCCAGAGAAGAGGGCGTGGTCTGCTATGAGCCGTGTGGGGGCCTGTGTGCTGGACTAGAGATGCTCTTGCGCTGCGGAGTTAAGGTTAACAAGTACCTCTACCAGGACATCTCGAAGTCCAGCCAGACGGTAGCCAGGGCCAGGTGCATGGCGCTCAGTCGCCGTCATCCTGACTTGTTCCGTGCCGAGGCAGCCCACTTGGAGCAACTGCCCAGCAACATCGAAGACACCAGCCTCATTGACCTTGTACATGCAGGGGCATTGAGTGGAGAGCAGTGGGTCATGGTGTGTGGATATCCATGCCAGGACCTGTCACCAGCTGGCAAGCTGGCTGGTCTGGAGGGCAGGCACAGCAGACTGTTCTACCAGGCAGTGCGAGTCCTCTCCACGCTGCAACAGCTGCAGCCTCAGAGACCGCCAGCATATGTGCTGGAAAACGTTTCTCCGCTGTCACACAGGAGAACTCGAAGATCAGGAAGGAGGTGTTCCCCATCATCAACAGCGTGGTGGGCCAGCCGGTGTCCTTTGACGCGGCGCGCGCGGGATCATACGCGCATCGTCTACGAGCATATTGGAGCAATCTGTTCCAGAATCAGCAGTTCAATCTGGTGATGGAGCGGGTGGACAGACCACCAGACAGATACGTGCGCGATATTCTGCAGCGAGGCTGGAAGCCGCGCAGGGTCGTCACAGGAGACAGGAAGCCTCACTACACCGCCAACGTTGTAGGGGAGCCTATGAGAGTATTGCCAACCATCTTGGCGACACAAAACTCTCGTGCTTTTCGCGCGCCTCGCGCAGGCACAGTGGTGAGGAAGGGAGATGATGATGAAGTGGGGGAGACCAGAGAGGTTAACCTGGACGAGAAGGCAGTGGCCATGGGGTACAGCGCAGGTGAGCTGCGCGCGGCACATGGCATGAAAGACGAAGAATTGGCAGGAGTGCTTGGCCTTGCTATGGACCGAAGAGCAATGGAGCTATTGTATGCGATTGCCGAGGTCAGCACGACCAAACTGCCGAAGAGTGAGGAGAGTGAGGAGGAGGAACATGGCACGCTAGTTGCCATCCCCATCGCGAAAGCCACCAAGGTGGCTGCCACCTCCGAGGGCACGGCTGAGCCGGTGCGAGCCCAACTAGCAGAGTGGATCACCAGTTCCAGCGGCTACACCCAGCAAGTCGCGCGACGCCTCAGCCATCAGGACTGGGAAGAACGACTGCAACGCATGTGCAGCCAAGGACAGAAAGGTACACAGGGGCTAGGCACCGCCGACGCTGTTCCACGCCGCAGGCAGTGGAAGATGGCCTCCATGAAGCTCGCGGGCTACGAGGCACGTCACCGGCAGGCCTTTTCAAGACCTGGAGGCAAGCCAGCAGAGACGAGCTCAGCCCCAGAGTGGGCACCAGTGACAAAGGAGAAAGAGATGAGGCTGCCTAAGCTGCCCGACACTACGAGAATGGTTGCCATGCTAGCCAGCGTAACCAACCAGGAGTCATTCCGAGAAAGATACCCCGATATACACGAGGACGAGCTATGCCTCGCGTGGATCAAGACAGGAGGAAGAGTGGAGGTGCCCAAGGAGGAATATCACAGGGTAAGGAAGAGGGCAGCGCGTCACCGTTGGGACGAGCTCATGGGCGAGTTATACATGGTCACCGTCAGTGGTAAGGAGCTGCTGGTGCCCAAGCCCTGTGACAGGATTCAGTTGGTGCGTGAGTACCATGAGAGGACTGGCCATTGGGGCATCAGGCGGACATTGAACCTGTTGTGGCAACGCCATTACTGGGCAGGCATGAAACAGGATGTGCAAGCAGTGGTCACTCAGTGCCAGACTTGCCAGAGGGTGAAGACGCACTATGCACGGGAGGAGGCGAATCTCACGCCGCTGGAGATCAAGTCCTTCATGTATCGCTGGTCCCTGGATTTAGCGTGGCCCACGAAACGCATCACGAAGGCTGGGAACCAACGCGTCTTGGTCATGATTGAGCACTACACGCGATTCGTCGTGTGCGTTCCAATCCCCGACAAGGAGGCCGCCACCATCGCCAACGCATTTCGCTATCATGTCCTATCCGTGTTTGGGGCGCCTGCAGAATGTTTGGTGGATGGGGGCACAGAGTTTGAAGGTGAGTTCTCTGCTCTATGCGAGCAGTGTCTCATTGACCGGAGAGTGACTTCACCGAGTTCCCCAGAGAGCAATGGCTTAACTGAACGGGTGGTACGCACCCTCAAGTTTTGCTTCAAGAAGATGGCCCTCGACAAGGGCCTGGACTTCGAGTGGGATGAGATGCTCTGGTCACTCGTACTCAGCTACAACGCAGCTAGGCAGCAGTCCACTGGAGTGGCGCCATTCACCTTGCTGTTCGCTCAGGAAGCCACGGTGCCACCGGATCTTCGTGCTCGACCCGAGTTGGACTTTGGGAAGCAGGAGGAGAAGACACTGGCTGATGATCTGTTACAGCGAGCCGCCATCGTGAAGAGGCTCATGGTACATGCAGGGTGCAACCTGGAGATCGCTCAGCACCGCGACACTTTACGGTACGAGCACAGGAGGAGTGGCAGTTACGAGCCGAAGCCGCACCAGTTCAAGGCAGGCGATTTCGTATATATACGACAACAACCGCGCTCTGGCATGGAGGTGGCCACCAAGTCAGCCATCCTGAAGATAGTCAAGGTGCAAAGAGATGGAGTGGTAGTGTTGGAGGACAGCACGAAGCTGCGGGAGAAGAGCACAGTGCAAAATATTGCGCCATGTCACTTACAAGTGAAAGACCAGTACGACTGCAGTGCAGCCATTCCCAGCAAGCATCTCGCGTGTGAGGTGTGTATGCGGACAGATGGGGAGGCAGCCATGTTGCTGTGTGACACCTGTAACCGTGGTTATCACACGTGGTGTCTGAATCCGGCGCTGGATGGAGTACCTGAAGGGGACTGGCAATGTCCCAAGTGCTTAGGTGGGACTGTGGTGGCAGCTGCCGCCGAGGTGAGCGCGTCAATCGTTGACAAGATGGCGGCCATGGAGCTGCAGTTGAGAGAGAAGCTGGGATCAGATGTGGTATTGTTGCCTGCAGACGTGGGTCCGCATCGTGCAGTGAGGCCGGGACGTGAAGACCCATGGCAGGCGCTGACCTCGCGGCAGATGCTCAGAAAAGAAGGGAGCATGGGGGATCTTCCTGACAGAGTGGCCTGGGGAAACCAGGAGGAGCTCAGCAGAGTGATCACAGAAGTGATGCCAGGATTCTGGCATGAGGGCCATCGTACCATCTTGAGCAGGAAGTGTGCAGAGCAGCACACTCGCGCGAGAAGTCTCCGCAAGACGTCCACGGTGCAGGCCATGAGCCCCGAGGAAGTGCAGAAGAGAGGAGATGTCACACAACTGAGCAGAGCTCAGGTGAAGATTGCCAGTCAACTGGATTGGGGCTTAGAGTTGGTGATGACAGTTCCTCAGGAGGTCAGACGTTTGGCGCACGAGGTGACTTGGGAGAAGATCACACAGGTATGGGATCCTTGGGCTGGCACAGGTGTCATTGGCAAGGTTATGTCACTGGAGTGGCCTCATCTGAAGGTTATGAATAATGATTGGAATCCGCAGTTGAAGTGGCACGAAGCCCTTAATGCTTTACAACCGGGCAATTATCGAGCCTGGAAGGAGAAGTATGGGGTGTGTGACGCAGTGGTAACTTCACCCTGGTTCGCAGTGCTGGATATTGCGTTGCCGTTGGCAGTACTGGCCAGCCGAGTGGTGGCTTGTATTCATGTGCCATCGCACTACATGACAGATATGACAGAAAGCAGGGCACAATACTTTCGTAAGCTGTGTCACGCTGGACGTTTACATGTGATTGGGCATTTGGAGCATGGACCTATTGGCAGAAGATGCATGTGGGTCATGGTGTTTCGCAACCCTTTGACAAGAGCCAGGATGTTGCGAGGAGGAGAAGCTTCTGGAGTGGGTATGTTTACCTTCAGCATGGGCAAGTTCGCAATGGATGGCGTTACGACAGAAGATGCTGAGCAAGCTCTTGTCTAATGTCTGTGCTACCAGTGGCAGCTACAGATGGGGGATGTTGAGAAAAAGAGCTTGCACAAGTGGTGAGAAGAGATAAAGAGATATCAAAAATTTTGAGATTTTGTATAGTTACAGTAGCAAGATAACTGTGCAGTCATATAAGGAAACATATGCAAAGTCGAGCTAGTGTTGTATAGGCACTGACAATAAGTAAGACTGTCTAGTAGTAGGGCTAGAGGGTTGTGCTTTGTGTGGACGCTTCGTGCATAAGTTCGCGACAGCTGTCACAAACCACGGCTTATCGTGTACCTCAGCCGGGTTGTGACACTTGCTGTAGCAGTCTCTGTGACGAACGTATGACACGCGCAGTACGATACGCGCGAGGAGTTATGACAGTGACGAGATACGGAAATACGGATGGGTGTTACACTTGTTTGGAGATAGCGAGAATAAGTAGGGCGGCGGAGTGGGGTGAGCCAGACGCTCATTTTTGTTTTGCCTTCGTAACAGTGATTCCGAAAATAGCCAGGACTCGCTTAAGACCGCGAAAACAGCAGTGTTATGAGATAATTTGTAAAGATACAGTATTCTTTTGCTTGTAAAGATATACGTTTGTGGACTCGTCCTTGTGCGACTGCGTCAGAACTGTAATTAACAGTCTTTTTCATGTTGAGAAAAAGAGCTTGCACAAGTGGTGAGAAGAGATAAAGAGATATCAAAAATTTTGAGATTTTGTATAGTTACAGTAGCAAGATAACTGTGCAGTCATATAAGGAAACATATGCAAAGTCGAGCTAGTGTTGTATAGGCACTGACAATAAGTAAGACTGTCTAGTAGTAGGGCTAGAGGGTTGTGCTTTGTGTGGACGCTTCGTGCATAAGTTCGCGACATGAGCTACCAGCAACCTATCGCGAGCAGTCTGCAACTGCTGAACAAACTGCCGGGCGGTCTCGTGGGCCGTGCCTTTCTTCACGACGTCCCCTCTCCCCCCCTTGGCGCGGCCCCTACGAGAGGCCAACGCAGCTTCTACGAAGAAGTCGAGCTGCGACGCTGGGGCATGCCCATAGCAAAGCTCGAAGGGTGTGAATCCAGTAACCGCGGACCTGGAGTCGTTAATGGCGTACTCCACCGGGGTGCACCACAAATCCCAGTCTGTCTGGTTTGCGTCAACATAGGCGCGCAACATGCGCTCCACCGTGTGGTTTGTGTGCTCCGCTTGGCCGTCCCCTTGTGGATGGTACGGCGTAGTGGAGGCCACCTGCACTCCCATAAGGCGATGCAACTCCATATGAAAGGTGTCACGGAAGCGAGAGTCCCTGTCACAAATGATCTTCATAGGAGCACCGTGCAGTCGCCAAACATGGTCGAAGTACATTCGTGCCACTTGCTCAGCAGAACTGTCAGAGTACAGCATGCGTGGGGACCACGTGCACCATCTTGGACAACTTGTCCGTGAACGTGGCGAAGGCGTCGTAGCCCCGCTCCGTGCGCGGCAGTCCTGTGACGAAGTCAATGCTCACCACCTGCCACAACCTGACCGGGACCTGGAGGGGGTTCAGCTGGCCATCCGGATAGCTGTTCCTCGGGCGGGTCTGCTGGCATATCAAGCACGAGCGGGTCCAGTCGGTGACGTCTTTGTTCATGCGAGGCCACCAGAACCGCCGCACTATCCGAGCAAGAGTCTTATCTCGTCCGGTGTGTCCCGCCGCGGGAGACTCGTGCGCTTCACGCATGACTATCTCTCGAAGGGGAGAGTCGGATGACAACACCAGCTGGTAGCGTCCCTCCGCGATGCGCCAGATCATGTCGTCAACCATACGGAAGGTGTCCGTGCGCTGGTGCGGGGCGGCTAAAAGCTCTTCCTTTAACATCGTGAGGTAAGGGCTACGTTCGTACTCCGCGCGTAGTGCTTTTACGAACTGGCATGCCTTCAGTGGTCCTTTGGCTGCGCGCACCTTGGCCGCTGGCCCCGACGTGACCATAGGCTCGCTTGCACCTTGAGCTGCGGGCGCACGGGCACTCTTCGCTCGAGGCCGAGTCCGGCTGGCCGCTGGCGCCCACACCAACAGCACGGGCCACCGCAGCGCTGGTCGGCCTCCATCTGGTGACTCAAACAAGCATGTAGGGTGACCCTTGGCATCCTTGAGGTCGAACACCTTGACCACGTGCAGGCCACATGGCACCTGACAGGGTCGGTAAATGACCATCTAGGAATCGTCTTTTTGTGACAGAAACGATTGTTTGTTCGCGCGAAAAACGGAACCGGCAGTGGAGCGGTCACCGCACGCGGAGCGGTCCTACGTGGCAATGTAGGCGGCGGACATGCAATTTTATCATTTTCAAGTGTTTCGAAAACATTTTTTGGTCTGCGCCTGCACCAACGAGTTGTCAACAGCCTGTTAAAGCGCATACCAAAAGAGTGTGTCGCACAAACGGGGGCTATTTCCCCAGTTTTCAGTTTAAGGCGGTTAGGCATTGCTAAGATTTGGTAACATAGAGTGGTGAAATGCTTTGATGAAATCGTAGGTTGTCCCTTTTCAAAAAACTTTGGTGTTGTCGATTTTCGAGTTCGGGTTTCAGTGAAGAGTGCTTTATCCTTTTTCCTGGCGACACACGGGAAACCCTGCCAGCATTGAATTCGCACCTGCTAGGGTAAATGTGCTGCGGTGTACTCTAAGCTGCATCGCAGGTTGCCAAACTTCACCAAAAGCTTTTTCGACCCGATAGAAAGACTTTTTCAACCTTGTGCTATGGGAGCAGCGCGTCCAGAGTGTAATTCTCTGGCGGAACCTGTGTGTTCTCGGGTTTAATCACCCCTGCTCCCCCCTCTAACTCGTGTGTGCTTTCGTGTCTGCAGACGAGCCTGGCGAGTTCGAAAAAAACTCCTAACAGCATACTTCAAAGGACTATTGTTTTCCGCGGGTTGGTCTCAAGTTTGTGAGCAGCTGCACTTTCATAGCATGATAACTGCCACCATGCGCTTTTCGTAGGCTAGAAAAGATAAGCCCCAGCTCAGCGAAATTCGTTCTGAAGCTGCATCGAGCTCGCTGCAGCTTGCGAGTCTTTTGCGTTTGGCTTCCTTAAGGCGAAGGCTTCCTTGTGTGTGCATATTATTGTACATTTTCCCTTCTGACATCATACGATATTTTTGGGGCTGCCGTCTGAGTGTTGGGGCCAACCCCACTCAGCTTGGGTTTAATTCCCAACAGTTCCGAGGGGGGGGGACGGGGACACAAGTGCTGCAGGTGAAGAACGAAAAGCCCCCCTCTTGTGGAAGGAGTTGCGGCCGGCTGCAACTACTTAATACAAGGGAATACGGCAACCCGTTTGCTGCACTTTTGATAGGGAAACTAGGTGTAACCCTGACTGCGTGTTGTAGGAATCAACACGCAGTCAGGCACCGATGAGCTCGGGAAGGTGAGCCAAACCAGAGTGATATTTTTTGGGACTGTAGTCTGAGTAATGGGGCTCACCCCGCTCAGCTTGGGTTTAATTCCCAACAGTTCCGGGGGGGGAGGAGGGAGTTTGGCCAGAACCGACGGCAACCGTACGGGGGAACATCGCCGTCGTTTCCGTCGGCAACAGCACCGAGATGCCCCGTTAAAGCACTCTTTAGATAGATAAATAGTCACGCATATAACCTGTATATTTTGTATAGTGTTCGCTTTGTGTTTGAGGGAGGCACTTTCGAGTGCATAGTACAGGTCTGAGCATCCGTTGGATGGGCTGCCTGTTCACTGTATTCATGAAAACGGTCGGGATCAACGACATCTAGTTGTAGCAGGCTGCCTTACGTTTAAGAGCTCAAAAGGCATAGAAACTAGTTGTATTATATGCAATCTTATTGTAGAACTAGGCTTGGATAGTTTACTTTGTTGGTATTATTATTGTCATTTTCTTTCTTCACGTGTTTAACGAATAACATATCGCGTGTTCCGATTTGAGGTTTCAACACTCCTAGGACTTTTTGTCGAACCTATCGCTTTTGTATATACATATATAATAACGTTTGCACTCATATATCACCAGTTAGTACGGTTCCCACACGCTAAGGTTGCCAGCGCGTTGAAACCCTATGTCAGAAGTCCTATTTCCCCCTGAGTTTTACATGTGCTGCACACCAAATGCATTCGAATGAACCAAAATGGACCTCACCATCGTTTTCGGAGACATAGAAATAGGTAATATTGATATTGGTATCGATGGCATACATCGGACAATCCTCCGAATGAAACCCAAACCCCTAGATGGCCATTTCGACCCCCCCCTGGGTGCCATGTGGCCGTACTTGGGCTGGATAAGGGTGCGCCAGGACGCGTCATAGTCCGGCAGTAGGAACATCGCCGACGTGTTCTCTGGGTCGGCGCGCCACTCAGCCATAAAGTGGCGTAGGATCCTCTCAATGAGGTTGCTATCCTTGGTGTAGGGGGGGGTTGCACCAGACGTGCTTTCCCCGCCATTGCTGCTTGAGGCACTCCGTCCAATAGGTGTCCACCTGGCGGTTGACGCCCATGGAGTCGCAACACGCGTCCACGTCGAACGGGCCGTACTGCGCTGAGATCTCTTCGAACTTCTCCTTTACCAGTTTCCAGTCCTACCGGTCTACCACGTTATCGTAGTGGGAGCTTGACGCGGGAGGGGAACTTTGTTTGCTGGGAGGGGAAGGACTAAGGGGAGTTGAGGGGGCTGGAGAGGGGGCTTGCTCCGGTTGCGAGCGAGAGCGAGTAGTGACGCCAGCAAGGGTGGCTTCATGCAAGGCGCGCTCCGCGGTGTGCAACGTCTCAGCTGCGTCTTCCCACAGGTCGGGGGTTTCCACCTAGGTGAGCCCATTCAGATGAGTGAGCTCCCCAACGACCAACGGAGGGCTGACCGGAGGTACAGACTCGTCTTCAGAGTCGGAGTAATCAAACGTGGAGTCGAGCACCGAGATGGGGTCTTCAAGGATCTTGACTTTAGCGGGCTCCTCGGACGGCTCTTCGTCGGTGTCGTCCTCGTCGATTGCACCGAATACTGAGGTGGGATCGGCGGGGGTTGAGCTCTCAGCCGGCTCCCTTGGCACACTCTGACGAGGCTCGTCTGTATCCCGGTCGACCACGCCCTTCTCCTTGAGCCCCTCCCTGGCGGATGACTGCTTGTAGTCTGGTCGTCTGGATTGGGCGTCCGGAACTACTAGGCATCGGCCAGGTACGTGCTCCATTTGGTGCACGCCCACTTCCACCAAGTCCTCATACCAGCGTGCCTGGCGTCGACTCAGCTCCCGAGCCGGCGCGAAGAGCCACTGCAAGGGTTTGTGGTCACCCATGATCGTTTGAAGTCGGTGAATATAAGGTAATGCCTCCACGTCACTGTGGTGCAGTGGTGGATGGCGCACAGCTCCCGCTCCCCAGCGTGGTGGTTCTGCTCGGCCGAGGAGAATTGCCTGCTCTCGAAAGCCAACGGTTGAAGACCTCGCCCCAGGTCTTGCATCAGCACGCCTCCTAGTGCGACCGCACTGGCGCCGGTCTGCACGCAAAATGGGCGAGACCCATCGGCTGCTGAGCGCTGGTCCGGTAGGGCGAGGATTGGTGCTGAAATCAATGCTGACTTCAATCGTTGGAAGGCCTCTTTCTCCTCCTTGCCCCAAGTCCATGGCACTCCCATCTTCGTGAGGCGAGTGAGAGGGTGGGCAATGTGAGCGAAGGACTGGATGTACCGCCGGTAAAAGCCATACATTCCAAGGAATTGGCGCACGTGGGTGACAGTCTCGAGCTCCGGCCAGTCGCGAACTGAGGCAACTTTGTCGCGTTGGGGGCGACAACCTTCCTTACTGCACACATGGCCAAGGAAGCGTACTGCTCGCATGCACAACTTCAACTTGCTTCGCTTGAGGTATACTTTGTGCTGGCGACAGGCAGCTAATACAGCTCGTACATGGCCGACATGCTGCTCAGGTGTGTCACTGAAAATCATGATGTCGTCCACGAACACTCTGCAGAAGGGTAGGTGTCCGAGGTACTGCGTCATCATTCTTTGCCACGTGCTCGGCGTGTTGCTCAGTCCCATAGGCATGACCAGCCACTCATAAGCTCCGAAGTGGGTGGTCATGGCTGTCTTCTCGATGTCATCCTGTTCCATGGGAACTTGCCAGAATCCCCACAAGGCGTCTGCAGTGGAGAAGACGGTTGCTCCTTGTAGGTCATCGAGGAGGGTTTGTACGTCAGGAAGAGGGTACTTGTCCTTGACCGTGATCTCGTTTATCGACCTGTAGTCGATAACCAAGCGCAACTCCTCAGGGTTGCTCGGCTTCGGCACCATAAGTACCGGACAACCCCAGGGAGACGCCGATGGACGGATGTACCCCTTGGCCAACAGCTCGTCAAGTTGTGCACGAAGTTGCCGAAGCTCCTCTTGCGACAACGTGTAGTTACGCCGATGTAGCGGCTGTCCACTCCAGTCGGATCGCAAGCGAATGTTGTTCTTGTAGTCGCGGCTTTGGACGGAGTCAGGCAGCTCCGTACATATGACGTCCCTGAACTCCTCCTCAAGGTTGCGCAGCTGTTGCCATATCTCCGGGGACACTGTCTCGTCAATCTCGTCTGGCTCCTCCGCCTCCATGGCGTGGGGCTTGGGCGGCGGTGACGGTGGTTCCTCGGCCACTGGAGCGGCCTGCTCTTGAGATAAACCTTCAGTATCACACTAGGAAGGATTTCTGTTAAAAACTGTTAATGATGTGTTAAAAAATGTTAATCGAGTGTTAAATAGTGTTAATGTGGAAACTGGGTGTTAATCAAGTGTTAATACGCGAAAAATTTCATAATGGGCTATATTATAGGCGGAAAAGTGTTAATGAGGTGTGAAGAAAGTGTTAAACGTTGGCGAGGGAGTGTTAATGGGACAGTTCAGGAGTGTTAACGGAAGGCTGCATCTGTTAATCGCGGTATAATCACGCTGCTGCGAATTATATTGGAGCCAGAACACACGCCTGTTTCGCCGATGCATTTGAAAAGTGTTAATACCCAGCGCAGCCACCGTGATGTGGGTGTCCTGGCGAGATAATCATTTCAAAATGCAGTCGCCACTGACAACGCCCATACCCATCGACGATCGACAGGATCATCTACGGTAGATATAGGTGCATCCGCGAACACCAAACGCATGAAGACCTTATTAAGACCTATCTAGCTACGTACGTAGGATGGAACGATAGTTGGACGTAGGTAGCTTGCGAAATCATTTCTGAGCTGACGTTCTGCCCGAGCAGACCAGCATATATAATATATTTGTTACGAGAGAAACCCGAGTCTGTAAAATTTGTAAGGTGCCAAATCGTTGTTACGTATATTTTTATCCACACGTTTATAGACTGCAAACCAAAGGGTGGGGTTGCGTGGTGTTCGTTCATAACAGATGGATGACCAGTGGAGCGCAAACTTGGCGACTGCTGGAAAGCAACCGCGAACTGCTACTAACGCGGTAAGTGCAGATTGTGGAACAGAATCTTCGTTTATTTTAAGTGTGAGTAAACTGATGCGGGCGATGTTCAGGCTCCCGGTGGCGCACATCCGGGCGCGGGGTTAGTTGGGCCCGCTAAGGTAAACGCCGGCACCGGAGCATTTATGCAAGCCTCTTGTCCCTGTTTTTTTAAGGGTGTTCTTCGTATAAGCCGGAGGTCACGCTGGGGACATACCGTCGCCAGCGTGGCCTGCTTCTGGTTGGTTGAAGTGTTTCATTTTCGTGTTCACCGGGTTTCATTTTTTTACATGTGTTGAAGCCTCTGCGGACCGTGTAGCGCGTGCGCTGATCGCCAACGGGCCGGTCGCGCAACGATGCGGCGGTTATGCAAGCCTCTTGTCCCTGTTTTTTTAAGGGTGTTCTTCATATAAGCCGGAGGTCACGCTGGGGACATACCGTCGCCAGCGTGGCCTGCTTCTGGTTGGTTGAAGTGTTTCATTTTCGTGTTCACCGGGTTTCATTTTTTTACTGTGTTGAAGCCTCTGCGGACCGTGTAGCGCGTGCGCTGATCGCCAACGGGCCGGTCGCGCAACGATGCGGCGGTTATGCAAGCCTCTTGTCCCTGTTTTTTTTAAGGGTGTTCTTCATATAAGCCGGAGGTCACGCTGGGGACATACCGTCGCCAGCGTGGCCTGCTTCTGGTTGGTTGAAGTGTTTCATTTTCGTGTTCACCGGGTTTCATTTTTTTACTGTGTTGAAGCCTCTGCGGACCGTGTAGCGCGTGCGCTGATCGCCAACGGGCCGGTCGCGCAACGATGCGGCGGTTATGCAAGCCTCTTGTCCCTGTGTTTTTAAGGGTGTTCTTCATATAAGCCGGAGGTCACGCTGGGGACATACCGTCGCCAGCGTGGCCTGCTTCTGGTTGGTTGAAGTGTTTCATTTTCGTGTTCACCGGGTTTCATTTTTTTACTGTGTTGAAGCCTCTGCGGACCGTGTAGCGCGTGCGCTGATCGCCAACGGGCCGGTCGCGCAACGATGCGGCGGTTATGCAAGCCTCTTGTCCCTGTGTTTTTAAGGGTGTTCTTCATATAAGCCGGCGGTCACGCTGGGGACATACCGTCGCCAGCGTGGCCTGCTTCTGGTTGGTTGAAGTGTTTCATTTTCGTGTTCACCGGGTTTCATTTTTTATGTGTTGAAGCCCCTGCGGACCGTGTAGCGCGTGCGCTGATCGCCAACGGGCCGGTCGCGCAACGATGCGGCGGTTATGCAAGCCTCTTGTCCCTGTTTTTTTAAAGGGTGATCTTCATATAAGCCGGAGGTCACGCTGGGGACATACCGTCGCCAGCGTGGTATGCTTCTCGTCGTTTTAAGTGTTTCATTTTCGTGTTCACCGGGTTTCATTTTTTTACATGTGTTGAAGCCTCTGCGGACCGTGTAGCACGTGCGCTGATCGCCAACGGGCCGGTCGCGCGACGATGCGGCGGGTTATGCAAGCCTCTTGTCCCTGTTTTTTTAAAGGGTGATCTTCATATAAGCCGGAGGTCACGCTGGGGACATACCGTCGCCAGCGGTCGTCTTCTGGATGATGAAGTGCTTCCGGTTGTTTGTTGCGTCCTACTTAGGAAGCTCCATCAGCGACCGCAGCCGAAGCTGGAGGGGGTGCCTCCGCCCCCCCCGCTGCTGAAGACGCGGCGGCTGCGGCTGGCAGCAAGGTACGCATTGCACCCGCCATTCCCGCTTCCTGCTGCGTTTTCCCCGCCCCCCCCCTAAATATACACACTTCATTCCCAACGAACGAGTATGCGGTCATCCATCTTGCAGGCCGACCCCCGGTTCTTATTTTGGCTTCCACCACCGGCTGCCTGTGACGCGTGCCGTGTTGCTCGTGCGCTGCTCGCCAACGGGCCGTGCGCGCCTCGTAGCCGCGGCGTTTTAGCGTTTCACCTCACGCCCGTGACGTGTACCGTGTTGCTCGTGCGCTGCACGCCCACGGGCCGTGCGCGCAACGGACCCGCGGAATTTAAGCGTTTCACCTCACGGCAAGCTGCGGGTTATTTCCTCGCGCGAGCGTGCCTCGTCCATATCGTCCCCCGGAGTCCTCCTGTCCGGTTCGGGGTGTGTCCAAAGATGTCCGGTTGCGAGACCCGCCGCTCTCAGTTGAACCGTGGCTGTGCCGTACTCGTACCTCGTCGGTGGCCCGCCAACGGGCCGGGCGCGGAAGGTGGCCGCGGTGTGCGTCCGTTTTGCCTACCTTCCAGCATACCTCTCCGATGTTGCTGATACCGTGGTGTCTGCAACCGACACCTAACCTGTGACACAGCGGACAAGTCCTAGGCAGGCATGCTATCTTAGGGGGCATATCGCTCCCATCAGTCCGGTTCTTTGCGTTGTCCAACATGTTTCGGTGTGCGCCACCTTCTGCCGCCGTGTGTGCATTGGGTGGCCGCAATATCCCACACCGTATATACACACGGTACACTGATCCAGGTTAACCAACAACCCTGGGTTTGCGGTTTGTTTGCTAGCGGGGGAAAAAATTCAAACGGCGCACAAATCGTTTCCTGAAGCGCCAGCAGCAACGAATCACTACTGCAGACAACAGGCATTATGACGAGGGTCTCCAGGAGTATCTGGAAAACCAAATTCGCACCGTGTCCGAGGGCATCCCGTTTCTAAGTCACGTCGCCATGCGCGCGGGGTGTTCCCATGTGGAACCGACGAATATCCTCGAGCCGAAAGATGCCGAACGGGTGAGTGGCGCGTACGGCGCCGTCACACGAGGTTGCACACTGGACCGCACGGACCTGGTCGTGGTCAAAAGGTTTTGCAAAACCTCGGGGCTAAAGCCGCACCCCAAGACCAAGCAGCTGCCCAAGGAGTTCAAGCGGTGTGCGCAGGAGCTAGTCATGACAAAACTGGCGTCGGAAGCAGCACCCACTTACGTCGTGCCCTGTTCACGGTATGGTGTGGAGACCAGAACTCGGCAAGCGCTGCAGGTCGGGCCAGTTCCGTTCCTCCTCATGCCCGATCGCGGCCGGACGCTGTGGGAATTCATGCGGGTTCCGCCTGAGGGTGGATTAACCTTGGAGGTCAAGCTGCTACTTGCCAAGGAGTTGCTGAAGGCGTTTTCGCAGTTGCACTCCAAGGGTATCGTGCACGGCGACGTCAAGGGTAACAATGTGGTCGTTGCCGAAGCGCTACCGTGCGTGTCCGCGGGCGGCATCACGCTGCGAGTCATCGACTTCGGAGTTGGCTGCGTCGATCGAGAAAACCTGAAGTCTGCGCATGACGAGCGTCCTCTCGGTCGAGAGGACCGCCGTTATCTTGCTCCTGAGCACCGGGATCACGGCCCAAGCAGGCCAGGAGACATGTGGTCTGTGGGTGGACTCCTGGTCCAGCTCTTCCAGCACCCGCAGGCTGGTGGCGAACGTCACCAATGGGACTATATCCTATGTCAAGCGAAACCGCAGAATGGATTCATGAAGCATGCACTCATGCAGCGCCTGAAGGAATGCTTCCGCGTAGACATGGACAAGCGTCCGACAGCCGGGAACCTGCTGCGCACGTTTGAGCACACTAGGATCCAGACCGTCGGTGAGAAGGATTTACCGCCTCGTATTGAGCCGGCTTAGTGATTTCCAATAGGGCCGACATGTGAACATGACAAATGTATACATGTAAATATAGCGCCGACATTGCCGTAAACAAATTGGTCCATGTATGTATTCCTATCGCATCACGCATAACGCGCTAGACACATACATGCATTTGCCTACCGGAGGTCACGCTGGGGGACATACCGTCGCCAGCTTGGCCTGCTTCCGGTTGGTTGAAGTGTTTCATTTTCGTGTTCACCGGGTTTCATTTTTTTAATGTGTTGAAGCCTCTGCGGACCGTGTAGCGCGTGCGCTGATCGCCAACGGGCCGGTCGCGCAACGATGCGGCGGTTATGCAAGCCTCTTGTCCCTGTTTTTTTAAGGGTGATCTTCATATAAGCCGGAGGTCACGCTGGGGACATACCGTCGCCAGCGTGGTATGCTTCTCGTCGTTTGAAGTCTTTCATTTTTCGTGTTCACCGGGTTGCATTTTTTTAATGTGTTGAAGCCTCTGCGGACCGTGTAGCGCGTGCGCTGATCGCCAACGGGCCGGTCGCGCAACGATGCGGCGGTTATGCAAGCCTCTTGTCCCTGTTTTTTTAAGGGTGTTCTTCGTATAAGCCGGAGGTCACGCTGGGGACATACCGTCGCCAGCGTGGTATGCTTCTCGTCGTTTGAAGTCTTTCATTTTTCGTGTTCACCGGGTTGCATTTTTTTATGTGTTGAAGCCTCTGCGGACCGTGTAGCGCGTGCGCTGATCGCCAACGGGCCGGTCGCGCAACGATGCGCCGGTTATGCAAGCCTCTTGTCCCTGTTTTTTAAAGGGTGATCTTCATATATGCCGGAGGTCACGCTGGGGACATACCGTCGCCAGCGTGGTATGCTTCTCGTCGTTTGAAGTGTTTTCGTTTCGTGTTCACCTACACATACATGCATTTGCCTACCGGATGGTGACCTTTTGCAAGGCTAGTGTCCAGCTTATTATATGCAAGCGTCTGCCTCCTATGAATGGTCTACCTCATCATTATTGTCTCTAGGGGTCTTGGGGTTCTTGCGTATGTGCGAGCTCGTATAGAGAATTCCTATCCGGTAATGTTACGAGCCACACCGGTTAACACACAGGTGCACGGAGGGTTTCCTATGGGGGGCATATTGTTCTCGGGAGCTTTGCCGTGCTCGCCATGTATATACTCCTGTCGTTTGCATGCAACTACATGTTGTGCGCTTCCCGGTGGCATATCGTTGCTGAGGAAGTCACACGGTGTTCGTGTTGCGTGCTGTCGCACAGATGTTCCCCGACTGCCCGCCCGAGGTTGCCCACGGCGATGACGCTGCATCTAAACAAGTCGAGGAAGAACTACTAGAGGATCATGTCCATAGGATCAAGCCTCCCGACACCGTGAAACCAGTCGGGCACAACGATGCAGGCTTTCTGCCTATTATGCCCAAAAACCTGACACCTGATGACCTGCGCGACTTGCCATGGTGGGCGTATCTGTCTGATCGCCCTCCCCCGGCAGAGGGCACCGTGGAAGACGGGGAGGCATGCACCTTCGATTGGAAGTGGTCCGTGCAGATGCTGGATGCGGCCTGCTCGGAGGTCGTCCTGAAGGAAATCATTGACATTTGCAACCGGCACCTGGTTGCCAGTGCCAGTTGGAAAGAGCTGTATGGTACGTGGCACAAGGATACATCTGAGCAAAACCTGCTTACCCTCCGGGAGCACTACGCGCTGTGGCGCAAGGGAGTGTTGAAGCCGGTTGTTCAGGTGTCCAAGGAAGGGACAGCTGGCGTTACAATGGAGGACACTGTGGGCGACCCTCGTGACTGGGTGCAAGTCGTGGATGCCTCGATGATGCGCGCGACCCAGGAAAAAACGGAGTGCGAGGATGAGCTCGCGCGGCAACGTAGTGAGCACACGGACGGGTTCAATGCTATGCTCACCGTGTTCATGAAGTATGTGGTAGACTACCAGTTGCTGAGGGCTGAGGTCCTGTTCTCTCATAAGGAAATCGGCGCGGACTTCACATCTGGATCTCACGAACTGGGTGAGGGCGCGCGCTATACCATACAGGCCAACTGGCATGTTGGGCACTGGCTATTCCCATCCATCTTCACCACCGTGAAGCATGGCCTTGTGGACGACAGGCTGCGGTCTGGGATTCTTGAAGCTACGGGAATGGTGGTGAAGCGGACCTACGACAAGCCGACGCCTCTAGGGCGGGACGTCGAGAGCAAAATCCAGTTCCTTCACACCGATACCATCTTTCCCAAGGCAGGCAAGGGATCCTGGGGCTGGCCGGATTACGACGTGTTCTCATGTGGCCTGTTGCTGAGGGCCCAATGCCTGACGGAGGTGCTACCCGAAACGCAGCGGGCCTGCCATTGGGACAGGTTTTGCTCGATGGATTACAGCCTCGTGGTTCAAAACTCCAGGCATGGCGATCCCACTTCGGCTCCCTTCCGTCGTGTTCACCTCGGGGGTCCCATGGGAACACTGTGGTTCTGGCCAGCCGACCGCATGGCGCACCGCGGTCTTTCTCCAAGTGGGCGCCTCCCGCTCGACCGTACTCGTCCTAAGCAGTTCTACTTCGTGATCTACTCCGCAGCCAGAGTGCGTACTAAGGGAACCATTGACCTGAATAACGCGGTACTCGGCAGCCCGCACAGTGTCATCTCGCAATATGGCTTGGCGTGCCGCATGATGTGCGTTGCGTGTGGAGACGAAATACGATTTGCGGGAGGCTACGACACCTTGCCAGGTGTTTGGGCGTGTTCCCTGTGCAGATCAGGCGTTCTGGGTTGTGACGCTCTGCGTACTATCGGAGCCGTGATGTGTGGTCCGTGCCAGCGTGTGCGGCGCGAAGCTAAAGTCCGGGCGCCACTATCCGCGCATGAGAAGCACCCGGGGCAGGCGGCCACATTGGCCGATTACTGCCAGTTAGACGAGGCCGAGGCGAAGCTGCATGCACTCCTGAATGTGGAGGACCTAGGCCTTGCTTGGAACAAACTCCGCGGGGTGCTCGGCGCTGAGGCGTGGGGACGCGCGGATGCCACGGTGAAGCACAGGATCGCCAACCTGACTTGGGGTGACGGTGAACCTCCAACCGGTGAACGCCCGCCGGCGCGGCCTTTGCAGGACTCTGGCGACGGCATCACTGCTCTCTGGGACCGACGGGCTACCCGTGACGACGCATTCTCATCTTTTGACGATCACCAGTTGTACCGGGAACTGGGTGTCTGCTGCCCGGGCTTGCGTAGTGTCGTGTTCGGTATGCTTACCGCGTTGAACGCGCAGCGCCTGCGGACAGCCGGTATTCCTCTTGGCGCGGACAAGTCCTACAGGAAACAACACCTGTTCCATACGGACGCGGAGGGCGGGCTGCATGTGAACATACGTGTTGCTAAACTCTTGCAAAGTCCTGATCAGCTGGACCTGGGTTTCGCAAACAAAGTGGCGGCGAAGCTGTCGCACCGATGGGATCCCGGACATGCACGATCCCTCGTCGTGCGATGCGATTGTGCATACGAGACTGGTGGAGATGCGTCACGAGCGATGCCCGGCAAGTGCATCGTGCGGGCAAGTGCATCCCATAAAGACCATGGGGAGTACCGCGTGCGTGCTCTGGGTGCGTGCCGTAACCAACAGAGAAGCAAGGCAGCAGCCGAGCCTTCCATGGATCTCGCTTCTGAGGAGGCATTGCGAGCGGCAACCGCAAACGGTTTCCAGCCAAACGCTGTTCCGCCAAACTTTGCACCAAACTTTGCACGTGTTTCGTTCGGTACCGATGACGTCATCCTGATGCCCGTGGACCCCCGGGGGCGTATATTGGAGGCATCCTTCGACCATCCCGACGAGATTTTCCCTAATGTGCTGCCGTTAGCACGTCGCGTGCTGGCTCACGTGCATTGGCCGCTCGAGGGTACTGCAGACCGTTTTACTTCTCTCGCGGAGTTCGAGCAGGCCTTGGCCAAACACGGCCTGCGACGAGTCCAGACAAAAGGGGACGGCAACTGCTGGCTGCACGCCTTGGGTGTACACATTCCGGAAGTGCTTGAACAGGGTTCCTCCGTGAAGGTCCTCACAATGAACTTCCGTAACGCCATCTGCGCGTCGTACGATTTCAATCGGCAGCTTTACCCCACCGGGATGCTCGACGCTCGTCTTGCTGACGGAGGGCCGCCACTGCGCAGAATCCTGCTTACTGCCCAAGCGTACAACGAACCGCAGTTCCTCCATATCATTGCGAACATGCTTCGGCGAGTTATTCAGGTGTACACTCTGTGGCCGATGGTCGACGTGCCAGGGGTGGGGTGCAATGTTCCCACCGATACCGATGCTCTGGCAGGATACTTGCCGCCTTTCAGCATGAAATATATTTGCCCACATCCGTCACTGGGCTTGGCTAGCCGTGAACCGGTACGAGTCGCCCATTACGTTCAATTTAATACGTTTCCTGGACACTACGAGCGGATCGAGGCATTTCCAGATCCAGGTAGATACCCGTGTACACACCGTCGTGAGGTACTGTTTTCGAATTCTCTCTAGGGGTATTGGGGTTCTTTGGTATGTGCGAGCTCGTATAGAGATTCTTTATCTGGTAATGTTACGAGTCACGCTGGTTAACACACAGGTGCACGGAGGGTTTTCTATGGGAGACGTATTGTTCCGTGCTCACCTTGTTGGAGGTTTACCGTCCGCACCTTGTTTAGACTCCTGTTGCTTGCATGCGACTACATGTTGTGCGCTTCCCGGTGGCATATCGTTCGCCAGGAAGTCACACGGTGTTCGTGTTGCCCGGCAGCACAACATATGTCGTTGTAGCCCGGCAGAGCATGTACGGCCTGGGGTTGCTTACCTATGCCTGTGATGTGTGTATGCACCAGAGGGAGCCATGGACCACACGCAGTAGTGTGCAGTACCCGGGGTGTCGCTCGTTACGACAATGGTTGGTGGTGCCGGTGCCGAAGGACGGAAAATGTTTCATTTGGGCCTTGGCGATGGCTGTCTACGGCACTCGGGATGTGACTCGTGGAGCCGTGGCGGTGATAGCGGCTCGCATTGCCTGGGGTCATACGCAGACCGGCATCCGGCACGAGCAACAACGCCAACTGTGCGAAGAATACAATTGTCACTGGGGATACTTGACGGGCAGGACACTGAGGATCTACTCGGAATGTAGATATGAGAATGTCCTCCCGCTGAGCCTCAGCACACCTTGTCACGTAGACCTAGTACAATTTAGAGGGAAGCGACCCTCCTTGTGTAGGATTTCCGAGCTACGTTCAATCGGGATCTCGGTACAGTACACCTGCTCAACGGATGATGAAGCTTCCATCGATCTAACCATCTAATCATCGTAAGCTCCTTGTTATATGGAATGTTATATGCTGGCGTGAAGCGATTCCAGAAGCTACTTGTTGCCAATCGTTTTGGGGACCCTTGTGGGGATCCCAAGTTCCCAATCCTTTTGGGGACCACTCGAGGGCACCTTGCGTTTACCGATTATCCGCTCGCTGCCTTGTACCCGCCGGTACACTTCGTGTTAGTGCATTCCAGCTCCCTATGTCATGGTGATGGTCCGTGCACGGGGCATATGTCGGGATGCAGGTCGAGTATCACACATACCTCGGTAGAGTGGGCTTGCATCGTTGGCAACTCATAAAACTGTGGGGACAAGAGGGTAGAGCCCAGCAGGGCTTTTGGCCAGAGAGTGATTCCGCCAGCTTCGGGGAGCACGCCCTTGCACTGTTGAATGACGTCTACGGTGAGAGTCGGCTACAGCATGCTCGGTATGCCATGGTCGGCGAGTGTCCTCTGACACCGGGAGCAAGCTACTTCGAGTTTGCTGGGGTGCCCCGTCCGGGTTGGGCGGTCCCTGAGTTTGGCGAAGGCTTGCTGCGTATACGTGTGTACACCACCCCCGTGGACGGCGGTGACTGCCATGGATGGTGGGGTGAGGTAGTGCTCGTCCGTGGTCCGTGGGCACACCCATGCCTTCACTACACTAACGCCTTCCAGTCGTTTTTCGTTACCAGTTTGCACCGTGACCTCACGGATGCCCCCACCGTTGCCAGCCCCCCTGCGGTTGGGGCTGTCTCGAGGGTATTGACACCCACCCAGCTTGGGGAACGTGTGGACGACGTGAATACTGTGTACTCCGCCTTCATAGCATGGCGTGGCTACGTCCGTCTTGTATGCTGTGCCATGTGCGGCCTGCTGGCTGCTAATCGAAAGTGGTGCCCGTGCCGACGTGTAGCGTACTGCGGCCCTAGCTGCCAGCGTGCTCACTGGAGAAGCCACAAGCCAGAGTGTGCGTGGAAGACGACGGCCGACAATAGCCAGGGAACTCGACCGGGCCTTTAGAGCAGCAGACTGTGTTCTTACCACTTAGGAGGACCGCCCCCCTATCTAGCTGTAACAAAACACATTTATATGAAGATAGTAATCTCCATTTGCCTGGTGGCCGTGTGCTGCCTACTCCATGATGTTCCGGTAGCGATGGATTGATGTCTTGCGTGATTCGTAATATCCCTGTGCACACGGATGTCATGGTTTTGCGGTGATAAAACTTCGTTATGATAAAACTTCGGACCCGCTGTATTGCATTGAATTTACCCGCTCGCGCTGGGGTGTGATGTAGGATCCGTGCATGATCTCCGCGATTGCATCGAATTCGGACGACACACGCCTTTGGGTTGATATGACAACATACTTGCAGCGAGTCGGCCGAACGTTCGTCAGAATCCGCCGAATGCGCCGTGCACATGGCGCGGTGGGGAACCACATGACACTCCTGTTTCACGGACACACGTGGTTGGACAACGGACACACGTGGTTGGACACACGTGGGATGCCAATGAACAGATGGGGGCTTCTGCGCACACAAAACGCAGCCCTAGAAACTGCGGAGAGGTACCTGTTGAACGTCCCGCCTAGGTTGGGACCTGATAACGCCGCGCGCCTTATGTTGGGACCGCGTGTGGGCACGGTGTGTTCTTGCGAGGGGCTCCTCCCATGTCGGCAAGGGTTGTTCCTGGCCCTTGTGCTGACCACGGTGCGCACGATATTCCGGTTTGTACACGATTGGCGCATGCAGGGTGAGAGATATGGAAACATCATTGTGTGCGGTGTGTTGTACCCTCGGTGGTCGCGCAAAAGTTGGAAAACCGGTCATTTCCCTTCGGTTACTGTCATGGAGTTCGTGGGGTGTCTTCCAGGGGTGGGTGGTTTGGAAGGTGCGGGGGAGATCCTCGTGTTGTCGGATACCTCGGGGAACCCGTTCGAACCGGTAATGGTAAGCACGGGATGCAATGTTTCGCAGTTTGCACCGTTGGTGACATTTCGACTGTCGAGCGTGCGCTCGGAAAACGCGCACGGAGGACTGTATCCGTGGTACTACCGGTATGCGATGTTTCGTGCGGATGTTGGGCTTGGATCGAGGGCGGACGCGCAATCGCGCGCGCACAAGTGTTGGCGCACGATACTGCACATGGAGGAAAAGTGTTCACAGCCTGCTGTGGCATCGCGCAACGGAAAGAAACGGGATCCCTGTGCGCAATGTGGGGCGGACCGGCGGGCTGTTGTCGGCGGACGGAAGTTGTACAAGTGCAGCAAGTGTCTCTCCGCGGTGTATTGCGGCGAGGAGTGTCAGAGAGCACACTGGGAATCTACCCACCACCGGGAGTGTAAGGCGCTGGCGGAAGCTCAGTGGGTTAGTTATTCCTGGCTCTGGGCACGCGGGGAATGGTCGTCTCGTCCTTCATGCTGTGCCACGTGCGGCCAGCTGCCTGCTAATCGGAAGAGGTGCCCGTGCCGCCGTGTAGCGTACTGTGGCCCTATCTGCCAGCGTGCTCATTGGAGAAGCCACAGGCCAGAGTGTACGTGGAAGGCCCTCCGCCCTGCGCTGGACGGCGGAGTATGGATCTCATAGAAGCATAGTAGTTACAGTCTACCATTGTGGCGTGCCGGATATAGCGGACAACTCCTCTGCCAACCCCTCATCAGTGGTTACCTATCTAGCTGTAACAAAACACTTTTATATGAATAATATTGATCTCCATTTGCCTGGAGGCCGTGTGCTGCCTACTCGATGATGTTCCGGGAGCGATTGATGTCTTGCGCGCATCGTAATATCACTCTGCTCACGCGCGGACCGTGTAGCACGTCCGCGTGCTTTGAATGCAACCGCCGTTTACAATCGGCGCTCACTCCTTTCCGTGAAATCACCTAGAGCTCGACGATGGGGCACGCTCAAGCGAAGTATCGGCGGTAGAGGGGGCGGGGGCCGGGTTTTGTATACAGAAACGCAAACGGAAAAGTCATGAGTTTTGGCATTCAACCGTTTCCTTAGGCGCAACAAATCTCCCCGTCGGTCTTCTGGAGAATTATAGGCAGGCCATCAAGCAAGTACCGACTGGGCTCGTTTTGGCCACCGGCGCGTTTGCCCATAACGGCAAATGCCCCGAGTGGCAGGGGGCCAACTACACGGTCTTACGCGATACCATATACGCGAACGCATCTGGGTTCCACGTTTTGAGGACCATGCCAGAAAGCCAGGGGAAGAACGAGGCGAAGGAGCAGGTGATCGCGCAGCTAGAGATTTGGCTGAAACAAAACCTGAAAAATCATAACGTCCTAACCTGGGTTAGGCACTGCTCATCCCAGGGCAAGTGCATCGCGGATTCCCCCGACCCGGCGTCCCCATGTGAAAAGTGCGAACCCAAGATTTTACAGCACCTGACAACCGTCTACCGCTTCGTGCAAACCAAGAACAGTCAGTTGGGGCATACCACCCTCGCGTTCCCTACCGAGAAGGAGATCGCTGCTATCAAGGCCCGGTTCCCCGAATTGTGGAAGAAGGCATGTCAGGGGACCGGCCCGAACCTGCCCGTCAATAGCGAACCGCCCCCTCCTCCAACAGCGCCAGCCCCGGCGTCACGGAGTACAGCCCTAGTTCATGTCACGAACGACGCGCCCCCACCTACTGCTGTGCGAGCCCTAGCGCCACCGAGCACTGCCCCGTCTGAAGCCGTGCAGGCCGCGGCCCCACGTCCAACAGGGCCAGCAAGGCCGGCGGTGTTTATCGGAAATGTCACACAGGAACTTCGTGCACACTGTCCATGGTTCATGGTGGACACGGTTTCCCGGACGGTACATGTGTCACCAGCCCCCCGGTACCAGGCCAATGTCAATCCCGAGTACCCGTGGATGCAGCACGTCGCAGACCTGTTGACGCTGCTGTGGCCAGCGGAAACCGGGACGTTGGCCCAGGCGCCGGCGAGTACGCTATTGCCGCCCCCTCCAGCCAGGGCGCCCCCACAGATTGCCACCGTTGATCTGGCATTCCCACCCCAAGAACCTCCCTCGATTCCCAGCTTGGTGCAGGCCGCGTCCACCGTGCAATCCTGGCAACCGACCGCCAAGGAAGGGGTCCAGCAACAGCCGCAGCGCGCCGTTGAAGCAGCAAAGCAGGGTGTCCTTGCACGGGACTGCCTGCAATCTGCCCCTCCCGCGGAACCCGCGGTGTCCCCGCTGAGCCACGGTCCGGTGGTTTTCCAAGAGAAGCCTTCCGACAGTGGCCCACAGGCCCCCGCTAACAACCCATCACCTGTACAGACCCCAGAGTTTGAGCGCAGCAGGAGAGTCACGATGCAGAGGAACAAAGACAGGATGAAACCTATGCTCGAAGCGGCAAGACAGTTGCAAATAAACGCCCTGAGCGCGGCCGACTCCACGCCGGCAGCAGGGCTGAAATTGCTGAACGAAGTATCCGACGAGCGTCTTCTGGAGCACATGCAACGTCTGGCCGCGGATGGCAAGCTCCAAGCAATTACTTACAAGAACGTGCTGGAAACATTGCCGCAGCCTTACACATTCGGCGCTTACAAGCACTTGCCACCGGTGCTGGAGAAACCGATGAACTCAGCGCTCACGGTTGCCTTGAAGACACGGGTGGCGGCCAACGCTGCCATGTCCCTCCTCCAGCAGGCAATCAGTAAAAAGCGCAACGCCCCCCCTACAGTCCCTCCGCGACAGAGCAAGGCGCGGACGGCGTCTTCTGCAGGGGCCACACGCACAGCCAGCGCCCCTCCAGCCGACAGTCGCCAGGTGCAGGTGTCCGGGCAAGGCATGCCCGAGCTGATTGAGAACATACGGCTGAAGGCCCTCGAACGCGCTAAGAAGAACCGTGTTAAGGACCTCCCCAAAGATGCTGATGTAACGAAGTGGACCAAGGAGATGAAGAAGTCCTTGGACGGGAAGTGTAAAGGGATCGCGTGGGCGGACAACGTGTACGGAGCAATGTTCGAAATGGAGCACGCGGGCGGTGTCCTCTCCGGCTCAATTGGCCGATCAGTGCATGCCCTCACCAACGACGAATGGTCAAGCGACCATGATTACTACTTCATGGTGGCGGGGCACGATGACGGCAGCCACCTCCCCGTAAAAGTAGCCGCGGTGTACATGGAGTTCGCTCCCTTCCATGCCGAGTTTGACTCTCGCCCTGAGAACAAGAATCAGCTTGCCAAGATGCACGTGCGCACCGTGCCGAATGTGCACGTTTCCGAGGAGGGGCTCGTGTACATCACCTCTACCGGAGAAGCGTTGCCTATGGACAAGCTGCCGGAGCTGCTAAAGAAGCGTTCCACGGTCCCGGATGCCTTGCGCCTCGACCTGCCGGCCGAGGCTGCTTCGAGCGGCCAACGACGACAGCCGCGGACTGCAACCAGGTGCGTGACTCACTCTCTTTATTAGTGTGTTGGCAATTCCTCGAATCAAGTCGGCCTACAGGTGTTTTAGGGTGAGAGTGGGTGGGGGGGCTGATACAAGATGTGCCCCACGCTTTCCTTCGCAGGCTTGCAGCCGAGGATGTGTGAATTTGAAGCTTCACCCGAAACGAAGACATGTGCCGCGGAAGTCCGAAGAGATGCGGCGCGGCAGATCTGCGCACCTCTTAAAGCAAGCTGAGACGGCATGTTGTATACAGTGTGTAGGCAGTAGTACTGTAGTTAGTACCTGGTGGAATGCGCGCCGATGGTACAGCCAACAAACTTATACCTGTTTATTTGTGGATGTGATGAACCATGCCGAAAGCTGCTTCGGGTCAATCACCGTAACACCGGGTATATTGTAATTGCGATATGGTATGGGACTCCGTCTTAAGCCGTGAACACTGGTGCTGAGAGCGGTGCTGGCACCTCGTGCACCTGCGTCACGGCACTTGTTGCATGTTGCATGTGTATAATACCACCATACGGCGCGCACGCACCCTGCCAGCATGTGTGCAATGCATGAATCAACTGAGTGGCCAGCGCACGCACGGCACATGGACTTGCGGTGCATGTTGATGCCTTTATTTTCGTATCCAACACCCTCCTTCCTCCATTGCTCTATTTTTCAGGGACTCTCCTTCCCCGACGACGCTGTGATTCAGGATCGCTTGAAGGCCATGGGTGCAAGCGAACGTCCGAGAGTTTCAACGTTTGGTGTGGATAATGGCTGGATCCCGCGATCTGCCCGTGGTAAGGACCAAGCTATGGCGAAGCGCGACCTGGTCAATCAGCTCGCTGGTCGTCTGCCGGACCTCGGGTACACAATTGACGACAGAGGGCGCATCAAGCCCCGGCGGGAGGCAATGCCACCCGAGGATGGCGGACGCCCTGGTACAGCTGAAGCCCCCCGACAAGCAGCCACCCGACCTGCTGCTGGTGAAGCGAGCGCCCCCTCCACCACTTGGGATAGCAGTCACGTGTCCGACCAACGCCTACTAGACTTGGCGCGCCAAGCACACAGCACGTCGGACATCGTGAAAGAGAGGCAGAGCATCCGTTCCGTCTTCACCTTAGAAGACTTGCAGATGCCAACGAAGACGGCGACGAAATGGCACAAAGAGGCAGAACGGAGGTCAGACGTGCTTCTCGCACGCACGCGCCGCCTTGGAGTGGCGCTCGATGCCAGGAACAGGGTGTGCGGTGTGCCGGCACCCTACGGGGAGACTGGATCGTTTGACGTCCTCCTGAGTTCGGATGAAGGGCAGGACGTGGTGATGGAGGAACCGGACACCAGAAGCCGTACTGATCGGTGGCGTAGCGGCAACTTGGTAGGTGGCGCTGGGACAAACGGTAACCAGGTTAACCACGACATGAGGGACCTGTTGGCGGCGGATCTCAATTGCCCACTGCAGCAGCTGCCGGAGTGCACGCTGATGTCCGGCCTGATGGCATTTGGGGAAATGTTCTGCGGATCGGTGCCCTCCCCGGCTGAGAAGGAATACTGGGAGGAGGCGAAGGAGAACCAGGACATCGTTGTGGAAGATGTCGTAGAAGCTCTGGAAAAGACCCACCTTGTGGCGGACGAAGAAATGAATACGCCTACAGAGGATATGCTTCATCTGCCAGACTTCTTGTTTGAGGTATGCAACCCGCCCTGCCCATACTGGCACCGAAATGTTTCCCCTGTAACCCACTAACGATGCGTGAGCGTGCGTGAAGTAGTAATATGGCGGGGAGCGCTGGTGGTGTGACTGCCATTGTAAGCAGGAGTTGACAGTGCTGGTGGATATGAATCCCGAAATCAGTATGGCGACGGAGTCCGTGCAGGACATTGCGCTGGCCCTGCAGGCTGAGCCCGACCCCGCGATTACGTTGTGTGTCACGGACGTGCCAAACCTAGCAGCAGGAAAGCAGTCGCAACCGCTGGTCACGCACGGGAAGGCGAGTCCGAACGGAGTGACCGTGCAGGAGGCCGTATGGTACTTCATGGATATGAAAAGGCGACAGAGGTGGACTGATGACCATTTCGACACCTTCCTGAAAGTCCTGAAGATGCTCCTGGGCGGCAATACTTGCAACCTGCCGGGATCGCTATGGCACATGAGACGGGCGCTCGGTGCGGAGAGCGTATGGGACTATGCGATACACGTGTGTCCCAAGTTCCACCGCAATTTCGCATGGCAAAACGGGGAGGGAAAGCCCGGGAAGAGGGTGCAAGAGGTATGCGGCGTGCCCACGAAGCGTGGGGCGGATGGCGAGCCCACAGAGTGGTGCACGGAGGAGAGGTACGACGTTGTTAAAACGGCGCGCGGGGAGGAGTATCGTCCCAAGGAGTACTACTTCTATTTCACCGTGAAGCGGCTGGTGCGGCGCTGGATGATGGACTACGACTTTGCTAAGCAGCGTGCGAGTCCCACGGCCAGAGCTCCCGAAAACGCTTGTGTCATGAGCAGTCCGCACGGGCTACGAGTAAACGAGCACCCTAGCGTCGGTGGCAGACTACTGCGTGAGACGCCGAGTGGGAACCAGGAGAAACCAGGGGTATTACGAACTGGTATGGGCATCGAATATGGAGAGGACGACGGACAAGCAAAGAAGCATGACAAACAGTGCGACCCGTGCCGATGTTCTTACTCCTTGTAACGGACGAGTGCCGCGGCTGATTGTATACGAACGTTGCCGATGGGCGATGCCTGATGGGTGAAAGGACCGCAACTGACTAGCGCGTTGCCATCGCAGGAATTGGTCCACGCGGTTCGGCGCGATGCGAAGTGCGGACCTCCCTCCCAAGGTAGGTAGTGCGTCACGACGTGTGACAAAGCCCAACCCGCAGTCAACATCTACACGAGTGTGCGCGCACGGAGGTGTGACGCTCCAGCGCGGCTTGAAGAGATCATAGGCTATTGCGCTTGACTGCGTGTGCAATGGAGGGTATCCGCAGGAACGTGTGAAGATGAAGCACTGCGGTGTGATCTCGATTGCCCCTGGCCCACGTCAACACTGGAAGGACGTCGACGTGTTGCTAGAACCCATGATGGAAGAGCTGAAACAACTGAGTAAGGGCCATGCCGATGCTGACCAAACCCCTTTCAGGGTGTATGACGGGTACTTCCAGGTGTGGCATGAACAGTTCAGCGTGTTCCTGATGTTATGCTACTGCGATACGATTGCGCGTAACGACTTGGGGAAGTTCGCTCCCGTGGCGGCAAGGCGCAACGACTTCAAAAGCATCTGGGAGGCCACTAAGGGCCCTAACGGTAATGGTATGTACTGCTTGGGCTATGCGAACCCCATCTCGCAGACATACTTGGACGAAGGGGAGGTGTTGTATGCCAATGATCCGAGTGTGTGGTTAACGAAGGAGGACCACAAGGAACTGGTGAGGCTGACCGCGGAGGATGGTGTGGATCCGATGCGAACCGGCCGATATGCAGCCGGGCCGTTAGAGCAGCTGGAATACTTTGACCCCATCTACGGGTACGTGCTGCCGTTCATGCACATGATGTGTTACGGCGTCATCAAGAAGTTCCTGAAAATGCTGCGAAACAAGGTGAACAATTGCCCAAACACGTGCTATTTCTCACCCATGCAACTGAAGCAGTTGCAGGCCAACGGAAAGGGACTGACCGCGCCGCATGACATGCACCGGGAGTACCAGGACTTCGTGCAATACGCGGGTGAGCACCCGGATCTAACCACGGATACCGACACCCATCACCTTGCATGTGCCTTGTTTAGTAGGAACGGGCGTGGCAGATGCGCCAACCTTATACGCCCGGTCCGCGTGCAACCATGTTTGTGTGCACCGGCAGGAAATGGCCACACCTACTAACCGTAGGGATGAATGCTACTACAACCAGGTATATATGTATGCACTGTTGTTAGTTTGTTGGTGTCATTTCATACGCGGGGAGGATGAGCCGGTTCTTAACATCTGTAAAAAGCTCGCTGTTGCAGGGAACTACACCATGGAGGACATGCTGAACTTTATCTTGATTTTCAGTCCGATGGTGTTCATGGATGTTCTGAAGAACTTGAATCCGGAGTTGGACAAGGCTTGGTGGACTTTGCGGCGGGCGGTGCTCTACTTTATGAGAGGGCCTGCAATAGGATTGTGTGGGGACCTCCAGTCCCGTGCGGAGCCCCGGAAGGAGGCCGGGAAAGAGCTGTGGGCCTTTGCGGTGATTGTGGAACGGCAATGCCCCATGAACATGTTGACGTTGAATCTGCGCATGGCGGTCGTTCACTTGTGCAAGCAAGAGGAGGAAACCGGCGTGGTGAGCAGCACCAACGAGCTCTGGGTCGAGCGTCTCCTGGGCGACAGCAAGGGGGTGGTGCCAGCCCCGGTCGGAGGTAAGGCGATCGACACGTGCATAGCGAACGCGTATCTCACGAAAGAGGCGGTGGACGACATGGCGTGGAGCTACGAAGGGATCCGCTTCCTTCCGGACATGCTCACGGAGATGGCCATGGCCAAGGGCGGCGAATACCATGATTCTGGGACCACCCGGGCTGACGATTCATCCAAGGTGTGCCATCTCCTTGACACCGGCCACTATCTCGTCCGCGACGGTGTACCAACCGCTGCGTTGGCAAACGAGGAGGGGGGTCGTCTGCACCGGGAACTGGTGGGGTGCGTCCGATCCCTTTATGGCGATCACGCAAGCCCTTCCCTGGATGCCATGGACGTCCTTCGATTCTCGCGCATGCGAAGAGGCGATGAGGACTTCACATCCCGGGTTTACACCCGGGCAAAAACGCGTATCTCCTTCAACGTGGCTTTGAGTACATGCGCGGCCGACGCTTTTGAGTACGGCACCGTGGAGGCTTACTACTTGATCTTCCTGAAGCGTTCCGCCGAGAACTCCGCCGCCAACGACACCGTGTGCCGCCTGGCTATGGTGACCGCCTACCCCACTGTTGAGGACCTTACCATGAACAGCCGGGGCGTGTATGTGTGCAACGAGGCAGAAAAACGTACCCTTCTCCTACCGGTAAGCCGTCTCGAAACCAAGGTCATTATCCATCGCCCACCTGGAAACCGCGTACCTCTACACGCGACTTACCTATGGCCGGGGATGAAAGCGGTACGTTGCAAGAAGCAATAGCGCAAGCTACTTCATCAGCTCCGCGCAGCAATCGAAGGAGGACACCGAACTCTTGCGCAGCTTCATCAGCTCCGTCCAGTTGCTCTGTGTAGATAGCGAATGCCTGCTTGCCACATGGAACGTATCTGTTCCAGTGGTACTTTTAGTAGCATCGGCAGTCCCTCTTAGCATGCCACGTGGAACAATCTGGAATTTCTGTTAATAGCTAGTGGTGCTAGTGTTAATATACATGCCACGTGGAACAATCTGGAATTTCTGTTAATATCTAGTGGTGCTAGTGTTAATAGTCATGCCACGTGGACGATCCGGTCAAATCTGTTAATTTATGACCGTTTACAGTCTGCCAAGTGTTAGTATCCGGCAAAACTGTTAATCCGAGTGCCACGTGTATGATTCCTATTAAAAGTGTTAATTTTCTGTTAATATTCCTTACATGTGTAACGATCTCGCGAGGGGGGCCTATTTCAACTCCCTCCGGCACCCCTCCGATTAAGTGTTAACATTCTGTTAAAATTGTGTTAATTTAACATTCTGTTAACATTCTGTTAACATGAATTATATAATTCCTTAACTTTCGCCCAAGCCAATCATTATTTACCACCGGGATTTATACCACCAATATTAACAGTTCCTACCCGTTAACACTTTTTAACACATAATTAACACTTTTTAACACTTTATTAACAGAAATCCTCAGTGGTGTGTATGGGGCTTCTCGTCGCTCCAGCGCACATACACGCTTGCGTCGCGGCCGACGTTCGCGGAGTAAGCGCCTTCCCTGCTCCAGCGCGGCTGCGGCTTCGGCATGCCAGGTGGGTGGTTTCCCTTGCGCGTGGTCGTCGATTGCTTGGGCACGTACGTGCTCAGGTAATAAAGCAAATGCTCCCAAAGCTTCCCGCTTGCTCTGGAAGAACCCCAGATGTAGGTTGTTGGATGGCGCATTGTCCGCCGGGGGACGAACAGCACCCTCCAGCGCGACCACGTCAAAGTTTTGTGGGCGGGTGGACTCCACTGTTGCGTACACCTTATCCAAGTGGTCCTCGTCACTGGTGCCTGGGCTGGGCCGCACAGATTCCCGGAGGAGTAGAGCGTCCTCGGCTTCGGAGTCGGTGTCTGACGCGGACATCAGCGCAGGCGCGTCCGTCTCACCCAAATCCGCTTGGGAGGAGTCCATGGCGCCCGCGACTTGGGCGTCTTGCTGCTCAGAGCTAGACGTGGCGCGACGCTCGGACGAAGCGTCCTTGGGCTTGGCGTTGGTCTCGGCGTCGGCCTCTTCGTCACAGGCGACCGCCCCGAAGGTGCCGTCGGGTGCCAGGTACACCACGAAGGCACACTCATCCTTAGATTGGAGGGCTCGAAGGTCCTTGCGTACCCTTTTGGAGTCCAACAAGACTCCTTGTACCAGCGCCATGGCCTTATCCTTGGGTCTTGAGGGGTCTGGCGTTCCCGGCGAGCAGCCTGTAATGACCACTCTCTTGCTTCCAGAACCAAACCGGATGGAACCCCATCGGGAGTAATCCAAGGTGACTGGGGAGTGGGAGGCTAGCCAAGGTCCTCCAAGGATAATATCCACGCAAAGATCAATGGGCATCACTCTGAGCTCCAATTGCTTGACGTACAACCCCTTGGTGGTCTCTGCTTGCAGTCGAGGACGGACGCACGTGTTGACATCGTACGACGCGCCGTCGGCTACTCGCACTCGCATGGGGTTTTCGTGAGGTCGAGGCGTCAGGGAGGGAATGCTGCGTACAGTCTTGTCCGAGATAATGTTGGTGGAGCACCCAGTGTCCACCAGCACCTTTACGCGACGACCGTTCACGTACGCCCAGAACAACAACAAGGTGGGGGCCTTGGAATTGTTGATCTGTCGAGGTGGCGCTCGCGATGTTGATACAGCCGCCAAGAGATCACTCCAACCAGGGCTCATGTCCCCACTGTCGGTGATGCTGTTGAGCTGGCACTCGATGGGGTCGTCCTTGGCATGAGGGTCGCCTAGATCAAGAGGGTCGTCCATGTCAGAGTCCCATGGTAACTCGTAGGTGCCTGCATCGGCCAAGAGCCCTTGAGCGGTGGCTGTCTGCACCAGATCCCTGGGTGGGTAATCAGGTGGGTACAAGGCCACCTGGAAGACCTTGTCCTTCGCTGCTCGCGCCATATCTTTCGTCGCCAAGTCACTTGCGTACTGGAGGAGTCCGTCTTCTACTTCCTCTTGCGCTTGTTCCTTGGCTAAGACGTGCAGTAGCTCTTCGTCTATAGGAGAATCCCGCTCCCAATATGGGAGGCCACTGGCGTAATCCCGCTTAAGCTGCTCTCGTTGGCGAACCTTCTCCAGCCCACTGAGACACCTCCTCTTTGGAGCTCCTTCAGCTCGAGCGGCATGGGTCGGTGACAGCCATGGTCGGGGGCGGTCACTCCGTGTGGTTGAGGTTGCCTCGACAGTCGTGTTGTCGTTAGGTGAGGGCGTACGAGGTCGACGCCCAAGCTGGATGTCTTGACGTCGTCGTCGGTAGTCTTGCAGTCTCTTAAGTTTGCTTAGGGCTGTGGGTAAGGGTGATCGAGATCGAACTTCTCGCTTGTTGGCGGTAACCGCGCTGTGCGTTGGTGACCGCGTGGGTCCCCGGCCGTTGCGTCGATGCCCAGCTCTCCAAAGCGGCGGGCTCGTGCTCCGCGGAGGTGTACGGGGCGGTGCAAGGTCCGTTTCCAGAGCCTTGATAGTGGACCTCATGGCTATTACCCAGCAGTCCTTGGGAAAGGACTGGAGCGCGTTCTAGTCCTTGTACAAGGACCGAAACGCCATAATTTCTTTCGGATAGTAGGCACGCTTGAAGATCCATACCCTCGCTATCCTAGGGCCCCAATGACCTAAAAAAAGTTCCTTGATGCCTCATTGGTCCATATCCATCGTATACATATCGCTATGGATGCCGAAATCAGTGATATCCTAGAAAAACTGGATGGATGTCACATGGCAACTGTTCAATCCTGGTCCCCATTTTGAATATTTTTCCCCGCTCTCTTTTGGGACTCGGAGAAGGCCTAATGGTGTCATTTCAACAAGTTGTACCCTGACCAATCATGTGTGAATGCATATGCCAGGTGGGTGCCGGATAGCCCCTCTCCAGGGATGCTTAATCGTGGCCACCTACATACTAACTAGACCCCTAATCTCTAATAATAACCCCTAATAATAGCATGGTATGAGATCCATTACACATCGTCGGCTCGAATATACTTAAAACTAACCCCTGTACAATTGCAAGTGTAGAGTAGACATATAGCATCAATTTTTGAAACGCTCACATCCCACGAATATGCCCTCAAGAGACCGGGGCATTCCATATGGCACGCGGCATCACCCAAAACGGATACGGCAAAAATAGCCAAGAATGCTGTTTGCTATCGGTAGCAAGATTTGGGACGTCCGCTTGAGACCGTAAAGCGGCTCCCTGAGCCAAGTGAGCTATCATACTTTCGGTTAACATCCCAAATAGGAAATATATCATGCCGCTTGGCTTCTAGTGATCATTTAGGGACGGATACTGCGAGGTAGATACGCCAGTCCTTGTAAAAGGACTGGAGAAATTAATTAAATTAATTCAAAAATACCCCTTGCAGGTAGAGCTTGCGGAAGGAGGGTTCTACTCATGCATGTGCTATAAAAGTGATACCATGTATTCATTTAAGACCCAAATTGATTATTTTTGCGCTCATATGCCACTCGGGTATCCCTCAAGAAACCATTATACCCAAAACCGCCAGTCCTTGTAAAAGGACTGGGCCGCTGGGTAATAGTCACTCAAGCCCCGTGTGCCCACCTTGGAGGGTAGAGCGCTCGTCCCTTGCCCTTGGACAGCTCGAAATTGCCAACCTTGCAATGGTTGGCCCGTTGGCTCCAAGTGCACGCGGTAGCTCTCGGTCACCTTCAGGGTACGTCGGTGCCGTTTCTTAACGTGCTGGGAGTCGTCTGAGAGGTCCTCGCTCGTACACACCGGAGACTTGGCTTCCTTGCGAAGACGAGCTTCGACCACTTGACGCTCCGGCGCGGGAGGAGGGCTGGTCATCGCCCGCGAGGGTAGCATGTTGAGCTCGTCGGAGTCTAGGTATCCTGTGCAAGGAGCACTCCGCCTTTGGCGTCGACGGGCTCTTCTCCACTTTTCCCGCAACTGTTGCTCCGAGAGGTAGGGGGCGGGGAGGCTCATCGCGGGGATGTGGGGTTCCACAGCCCGAGCTCATTAGGACTTGGAGGGTACTCCGAGCTCGAGGGAGTCCTCCGCGGCAAAATCCATTAGTTCCTTTGGCAGCACCGCGTTGAGCACGTCGCAGTATTCATCCGTTTCAACTTCATGCATGATCATGTCCAAGGTTTCAGCCAGGAGTGCTTTGGCCCACTCCTTCTTACGAAGAGCAGCCTGTGGGCACTCTCGAGCGTAGTGCTCTTTGCTTTGTCACAACCTGCAGCCAGTGTACTCCGGGGAGCCCAGACGTTGTCCAGTAGGATTTGCACCCGCGGGCAAGGCACTGCATGAATCCGATGAGTTGAATTTGAATAATCAATGCTGACCCTATTCATGAATTTGAATAATCAATGACGGCCCTATTCATGAATTTGAATAATAAGAAATCTTATTATTCAAATTCAACTCAAATTATTCAAGTAATTTGACGTAAACTCGAACAATAAGATAAATATGATTTAATAGCACATGCCGGCACACTAGCGAGGCATTCGGATAGCACTGCGGGAAAACACATCATCATACACATGACTTGTTCGTTCGTTGTGTTTTTATAGCATTCAACAAAACTACTGAGACAAATAGTTCAAATACTGTGATGGAAGGAGTGATATTGCTAACCACTAGAGCTATGGGGTCTAGGGCGTCCTCAATATCATAGCGGACACCGGGAGTCGAACCCCCGGTGTCACGGTTGTATAGGTTGGAAACAACCGTCTAGACCATCTAGCGCTATGGGGTCTAGGGCGTCCTCAATATCATAGCGGACACCGGGAGTCGAACCCCCGATGTCACGGTTGTATAGGTTGGAAACAACCGTCTAGACCATCTAGCGCTAGATGGTCTAGACGGTTGTTTTCAACCTATACAACCGTGACACCGGGGGTTCGACTCCCGGTGTCCGCTATGATATTGAGGACGCCCTAGACCCCATAGCTCTAGTGGTTAGCAATATCACTTCTTCCATCATACTGAGGAAACAATTCAAAAAGGTTCATCATTATTGAGTTGCTTACAGGAGACAGCGGCCGATAGTCACTACTGAGAATTATCGAGTTGGTGGGACAGTTGTTGAGGCAGTTGCTGGGGCACACACTTCCTCCGTCAATCTTTATCTTTCTCTTTCCCACGATACAACTCATAGTACTTATCTTTTACGCTGTGAGCAGAAGGCTTGTGTGCGCTGTTGTTAATGCCACAAGAGACTAATATGCCCAAAGTGTGTGGTGACATATTTGGATCTGTGAGCAGACCTGCCCTTGAAAACACCTGTTCACAATTAGCCTCGTGCGGCAAGTGAGATGTTGTTTGCCTGAAAACAACCAGATGGAGGGGGAACTCTGCTCGCAACTGCCACGACATACGAAACTCGTTTAAAAGCCCGTCGTCTCGATAGAACTGTGAGTACTTGTCGAAAGCAAGATTCTCCCACCGTTTTCTTTCATCAACCACAGGGTCAAATACTTCCTTCTCTCGGTCTTGCGCGGGCAGCAAACCGTCCTCCTGTAAGGCTGGTGGCAAAACATATTCACCACGAAATAGACCCTGAACCTTTTGTCGATAAGACACTCGAATTCGGCTGCAAACTGGCCGGACTTGGGGCCTAGCTCAACAAGAGTGTCTGATTTGATAGAGAAAAATTGGTACACAGGTGGAGCGTTGCGCGCAGGCACTTTCAAATGAGGAAACTTGTGATGCGTGTGTTCGCTAGGAGTTGAAGCCTGTGCGACAACTAAACTACTAACAGAATCCTTAGGGGGCTCGGTCGCATTAGTTTGATTCAGCTCTGGAAATGTTTTGTAGAAATACTCAAGGAAGGGGTATGGGTATTTGAGCCAAAAAATCTCGCCGCTAGAGTCCCCGTGCTCAACGCTGCCCGTGCCTGTTTCGCCCATTTCTTGAAGCTGGAAGGCGCTTACAGGTGTGCTTTCGCCCACCAGTTTCTGTGAATAGGAGAAGTCCCGGATCGTACATTTGAACAGTGTAGTTTTCTCCGCTTCTGTCATGCCTCATGCGCCCCTGAGCGAGTTTCCAAAATGAACCAGGAATCTATATATGTTTTCCTATGTGCTCAAGCGGCTTCTTGAGGAGGGGAACGGCAGCTCAGCTTGTATGGGTTGTTGAGCTGTCCCATTTTTCTTCCTTTTTTGAGGCATTTTCGTTTACAGTTGGAGCGAACTTTTGTTCGTTCGCAAGTCGAGTGGCTGTTACAAGCGAAGGTGCAGTAATCGTTAAAGTAGAGTAATAGCTGGAACTAGTAATAGTCTATCTGAGTGGTTGTAGTTGTAGTACTCGTTGAGCTAGTAATAGTTCAACGCTCGTGTCGTCGTGTGTAAAACCGTGAGATCAAAAGAATCTGAGCCTACGATGCATCCAACGTGCGAAACACCATTCGGTACCCCAAGCGTGTGTCTCGTGCGTCCGATAACCACACAGTGCTTGCCCACCCGATTTCCTAAATTACTTAAGTAAATTGAGTTGAATTTGAATAATCAATGCCGACCCTATTCATGAATTTGAATAATCAATGACGGCCCTATTCATGAATTTGAATAGTATAAAATACTCGAATTCAAATTCAGATTCATGAATAATGACCCGATTCATGCAGTGCCTTGCCCGCGGGACGATCTTCGGCTAGAGCTAGCAACTCCTCCGAGACCTCCACTGCTGCCAGTAGCTGCACCGTCGCTCTCCTACTCGTCGCGTTGCTCAAATGCAACTCCGCCTCAATGGCGTATTCCAGCGCTAGGCATCGACTGGCTGACAAGGCGCGGTCGAGGAGGATCAAGGGGGTCCCCTTCCGCTCTGCAATCTCGAACGCCTCCTTCCGTACCTCCGCGGATAAGCCCGAGAGGAAGACGTCCAGGAGGTCGGATTCCGGAACCGGAGTGGTAAGAAGCTCGTGTGTCGCCAACATCGTTACCACGCGATGGGCTAGATGTAGTCCATCCCAAAACTCGCGCACCTTACGCGGTGTCGCCATGCGTCCCTGAGTTTGGCGTACTCGGCGTAGGAACGAGCCCAGGGTGGCAATTTCACTCTTCAGCGGCACGATCAGCTTCGTCAGCGGCACGATGACCTTCTCAAGGTTCAACGACTTGTCCGCCTCGGCATCCAGGAGAACCCCTCGCAGCTCCGTTCCTTCGGAGCTAGGTGTAGGGAAGCAGTGGTGCAGTGCTGGGTGATCTCCTTCAACAAAATATGCACCGAGCGAATCGGCTTTCCGAACTCGAATGCTCCGTTCGGCACGTTGCATGGGGTGTTCATCTCGAGGAGCACCACTGGAAGGGTTAAGCACCTGTCGAACTCGTCCACGAATCGTAACAGCGGGCCGAAGGGGTTCGTGGACCCCTCCAGCGGTGCTGAGTACAAGGACATGCTGTCCTTCGCGGCCTTGAGGGCATATGAGTGCCTCGTGTACTCCTCTCTTTGCTGCCTGCCATCATTGTACGAGGACCTCCTACTCGAACCGAAGCTGTAGGACGTCTCATCGTCGGGCGGGTCGTCACCGCCTCCGGCCGCGCCATGGCCGCGACGTCCACCTCCAGGATTCCGCGAGGGGTCGCTAGGTGCGTCAGAAGTGGGGTCGTCAGGCGGCTCATCCCCCCCCTCCCTTGATGGCCACCGGGTCCTCCCGGGTCGTCACCGTCGTCATCACCATCACCACCTCCGTTACCGCCGCCTTCGCCGCTACGCACTGGAGGCGGTTTCGGGTTCACCGATGGAAACCGGTCGAACGCACCAGGCCAAACTCCCCGTGTGCAGTATATACACAACGGCACGAGTTGGGTGCTTTCTGACAAGGTTGGAAGGGTCGCCACCTCGCAGCTCCATATAGCTACAGGAGGTTGCGGGGTACGGGTGCATCTCGCGCACGGAATGTTGGTGGTGCTGGACGCGACCTCGTTGTGCACGTTGAGAATCACGGCCTTGCCCATGTGAGGTGGCGAAGGAAGTTCAGAGGCAGGCGCCTCAGAGACTGGTGGTCCACACCCTGACGCTAGATCGTGCTCTCGGTACTTTCTTGCGACGTCAAAGAACATGCGCTCTGCCTCCAGCTTGTCCGCGTGGCCCGCCAAGTGCTTGTCCACGTGTGCACGAATAGCCACGACAGCAGGTGCACTGATGGACCTCCAGTCTAGCTTGGCAAGCCGGTCTCGTACACTTATCGTAGGGGAGGATGCCTGCACGATAGGGTCGAACGTCACTCCTTTGTGTTCACCACGTACGTCAACAGTCGTGGCTGACGAGGGCACCACCAAGGCTTCTCCTTTTACTCTGGGAGCGTCGCTCGTCACAGTCGCGCAACTCACAGGGGTGGTGAGCGGTTGAGCGTGCTCCTCTAATGCCTATTCTCACACTGGTGGGTTAACCAACCGTAAGAGGTCGTTACGGTGGGTTAACCCACCCTAAGCTTTGGTTGTGGTTGGTACTCGTAATCGACCAAGGTGTGGTAAACGTCATGAAAAGTAGTTAATAGACTCTCTAAATGACCCATTAAACACTCGACAATGTCTCACTGGCATCACATCGATAGCCCCGCTATATGCAAATCTCCGACTTTTATTGAAGATGTATCTAGCTTGCTCTCAAGCTCACGTTATGAATGACATATATGCGACTCAATTTGACGTTCTACGACACGCACACGGCCAACATAGCCCATGCGTGTCCCGTGTAAGGCCATGGTGAGTGAAAATATGCGTGAGATCGACGTATATATCTGTTTATAGCAAAAAGCTCCCAAATTCCGCTTAAGTATGAAAACATATTGAAAATCCCAATGTTTTTTTCTTTTGTTTTTTAAAATCGATATGCGCATGCGGGGGAGTTATATCGTTAGGGATGCACTATATATCAAAAGTTAAGGTCACGATACATCCGTCTTGATTTCCAAACATCTAATAATCCCCTCAGCCCGACCACATGCCCGACACGAGCCTACAAAGTAAAAAGAAATTGGCAACCCACCGTAAAATTTACTCTAACCAACCATAACATTACACCACCATTTACAACCGCCAAACGCGTTCTAGTGATGAATATTGCTGTTTGCACGCATAAAATGCACCATAATATACATTGCCAAGCATGAGTTTCGTCCGATATGGCGAGTCAAGCGGGAGAGTAGATCACTTGAAAACAGCTCTTAGGTGTTGGTAACCCACCATACTTTTGTGAGAATAGGCACTAGGCTCGCGCGGTCATCAACAGCTTCGAATGCGGCCTCCACCACTGAGCGGCTCTCCACCACTTGTTGCTCAAGTAATCGTCGATCTTGAGCAGCCTGGTCAAGTTGTTGGCGTTGCTCCTCTGCGACTCGCTGGAGCTCTTGAAGCTGTTGGTCATGACGTGCTACTTGCTCGCCAGTGGCCTCAAGTGCAGCTTGTTGAGCGTCGCGCTGCACTTCCATCAAGAGCTCCTTCTGCACGCGAGCAGATTCCTCCGCAGCCTTCTGCATGTTCGTTTGAAGTGCAGCGAGTTGAAGCTGGTGAGCGGCTGCAGCTTCCAACACAACTTTCTCGGACTCCTCCCGCAGCTTTCGTAGTTGCTGCTCATGTCGTCTTGCCTGAGCTTGGCGTCGACGTTGGCACCCTCCTTTACTACGAGAGCTTCTAGACGAAGAGGCATGCGAGGTGTCGGAGGAGAGTGACTCGGAGTGGATGGTACAGGATGATGATGATGTGGTTCCCATCTCATTGGAGTTGTATGAAGCTTCAGACGACGTGCTATGGTCGCCGCCACTGCGGCGTCGAGCTTTAGCGAGCTTGCGCTTGGCCACTTTCCGCTGCTTCCGCTCTTGCTTCGCTATCTCCTTCTGGTGGGCTACGTCCATCAAAGCCTGCATGCGGACTCCACGTTCTCGTTGGGTAGGTCGTGGGGCTGCTGGGGCTTTTGAGCGGGACGGCGGTGGCGCATAGATAGGTCCATCATCCTCAGCATCCGTCGTGGGGTCATCCTCGGACGATAAAACCTCGTAGGGGTTGCGGTCCGGCACGGTTCGTACTCCCTGCTGTGGGACGTGGATCTCCAAAGTGGTTGTACGCCTCAATGTTCTAATCACGTCCTCAACGTCCACTCCCAACTTCACAAGCCTTGCAGGTCGGTTGGCTGGGATGATTGTGACCACAGCTCGAGTGAGGTGATGATAATGATGGCCCGCTGAGGCGACGTGGGATAAGAGCAGCCCACGCGATGGGATCACACGCTGCTCTCCACCTTTCGTCTTGAGGTGAGCCTCCCATGTGATCGCTGCAATCGCGTTCTCCTCGCCACTCAGGCGGCGCAAATGTTTACGCAAAGTCGCCCATTGGTTTGGAGTCACGTCAGGGACGTCCGTTAGTGCTGCCCACTCGTGAAGGGCTTTGCGCTTCACGTGCTGTTTGCGTTGTACCGCAAAACGTGTGCACTTGGACGCGAAATCCACGATATCTCTCCACGCCTTCACACACTTTTCCGCGTAGAACTTGGATAGAGCGTCGTTGCACTTCGTGATCTCGAGTTTGATCTCTTTTACACGACGTGTTTCCTCTCGCCAGGCGCCCAAGAGTAGAAATGACAAATGCGAGTTTGCTCGCATAATGTTCTCCTGACGTTCGTGTTGGACTTGCTCATGCCATGCTGCAAAGAAAGTGGCAGTCCGCACGAGGCGGGCCCGTAGGCGCCATGCCTTGAAGACTGGAAGAGCGCTACCACTATATACGCGCGCCTTCCAAGTGCTCCACCAACTACGTAGGACGTATTGAGCCAAGATGTCCACTGCCACTGCTTGGCGAGCAAGTTTGACGCTTGTGCCAGACAGGCGTCGTTCGCTACCCAGAGGCACGCCTTCGCGCTTGTGCGCCGACATGTCACTACCAGTGGGTAACTCTGCAGCACGGTGCTCTACTACAAGTGTTTGATCAGCTACAGCTTCACTTCGAGGAGGTGATTCCAAGGAATATGGGGTGGCTATAGCGACCGTGTTGGTTTCCTCGAAAGCTGGTTGGCCACGTCGTGGAGTAGCGCGAGCCAGAAGAGCGCGTTGTTGCGGTGTAGAGTACCGCTCAAACATGCGGACGGTAGCGGACACCTGGCCAGGTGTGTCCCGCGGCTCGTTGGTAAAGCCCATGGGCGTGGCGGGCAGCGACGCTTGTGAGTCTTCTCGAGGCACTGGCGCGCTCGAGAAACGCGCGTACTGCCCTTCGAGAGAGCGCTGTACACCTCCCCCCCCCGCTGCCTCGCCGCGCCCCACCAGGCCTGTCCCCAGTACGCGGAACAAAGAAAGGAGTGGGCTCCAAAGCCGCAAGCCCATCCCGTACCCCAGGCTCAAACGGCCGAGCCGAGCCCGAGAGCCCGGAAGGCCCAGGGGAAGCCCCCGCAGCACCAGGGCCGCCACTCCGCCAAGGCGGCAACTCACGCCGCAACCGAGAAGAAGACATCGAACAAGTTGTCAAAGGTGGTGGAGAAACGCAGCAATCCGATTCGAAAATTTTTGCCAGCGCTTCCGCCGGATAGGCTTAAGTATGAAGAGCGGAGACGCAGAAGCTAAGCCCAACAGCAGACAACCAACTGCCGCTACCAAATTCCAGCAAAAAGTTTTCCAGCGAACTCGAAGATCCAAGACGAAAACAAATTGAGCAAAATTGGTCAACGATCGGCCCACAGAAGTCAAAGTAACGCCACAGCGCAACACCGCTTAGGGTTAGCCACTGTCAAGAACGCTGGAGCGTCGCAGCGCCAAGGGCAACGTAAGCAAGCATCACCTGCCAAATTGAAGAACATTTTCGAATTCTACAGCACAAATTTGTGTATTCCCACGTAGTCGCAAAGACACCCGACGAAGAACACGCACGCAAGTGGAATAGCGCTAATTTGAAGCTTCATCATGTTAATTCCCAACCAGGCGAGCCAAAGAAGAACGCTGCATACTCATTCCAGCTGCAGAGCAAAGAGTAGACGAAGATCCCGCGGAAAACTTTGACTGATCGGCACAATCCCCAAGAATTATTAACGGCGTAAAGCTGTCAACAAGCAAGAAAAACGCCGAGTCGCCGACCAGTGCGTCAGAGCGCAAATATGAAGCCCAGCAGCCAGAAGTAGATTCCCAAACTTCTCAAAGCCGGTCTCCAAGGAAAAAATACAATTCCCGATACAATTTGCACCGTGAATTCGCCAGTCGCGCACGCAAATGGAACGTAGAAAGGATAACGCAACGAGGCCAAAGACTCAAATAGCTGCCACACCGGCACACTGCACAAGTCGCAATTCTCTAATCGCCACAGTTCAAGACGCCACGAAGAATTAAGTCTCCATTGACAATTGAAAGATAAGATACAGCGTCAAAAAGCGCCATAGAGGCCAGCGAGTGAAAAGCGACTGTACCCACTTGTAGGTGGGCACTTTTAGGCCCTAAAATCGCCCGATTCCGGGAATCCAGTGTAAACCATCATCTCGCAACGCGCTGAAGAAGAAATTCAATCCAGAATGGTCATAAAAGACAACTTACTTGAGCATCGAGCACCAACCAGCCGTAAGGAATTGAAGCGAAGCTGCTGGCCAGTGAGGCCCGGGGTACCCGTAGCGCACTAGCAGTGCGAGAGCTCAAATATCATCCGAAGCCCAGGAGAACACATAAATTCGCCCGAAAAGCTATAATTGCAAAACAGAAAAACGTGTGGAAGCGGTGGTGGTGGTGGTGGTGCGCAGCACTATGATACCATTTTGTGGGAGGCAGCTGTAACCCTCCTCACATAACAGACACTGTAACTACTTGTGATGGGACTCATATAAAGCAAGCTTCTATATTATGCTTTATAAGGTCATAGTGAGCTATGTCACTCTTAGGATCTATGTCCTGACTTACTACATATACTTGCAAGTAAGAATTAGGTATTTATTTGACTTTTGCCATGCGGCTGTTTTTACTCTAGAAATCTCAACTGTTTCTTTGGCCTTGGCCATTACTTATTCACTCAGCTCTCTGAGGTAATCCTAGTCAGCATGGCCAAGTCTCATCAACCTATCATATGCTTGTACTACATTATCATGCAGTATGATGTGCCAGTATTCTACATGACACATTATTACACAGTACAGTAGTACTGTGTACTCCCATATAAGGGGGGTCTCTTTCTCAACAGGGGTCTCGGGCGCTAATGCTGTAAGGCGCGTATGGCACTACTGGCATGTATGACATTGCTGAGTCATCCGCGCATGACACCGTGTGTTGTCCTAGCACAGTATCGGGGGATGAACCACCGGTCAACCTCGCATCTCCCAGGTTGTCCACAGTGCAAACCGAACTTCCGAGCACCAGTTCAGCTCACTTTTCGCTAGCAACATGGATATATCATGAAATCTAGCATGGGATTCGCGCTCAAAATATGCTAATAAGTTCAAACTATAGTATAGTGACTGATACCGCCGGTTGTTTTATAGATCGACCCGGAACAAGCCTAGCATCCTCGCGCCTTCCCCGCAGAAATATGAACGTTTTTTGGGCTGTAGAGCATTGCACGAGTTAGCGTAAGGTGAGCAGCCGGTCCCTATTATTTCAATCAAAGAAATAAGTCCGCGAGCAAGTCGCGAGTCACGTGTCCCCCCTCCCTCCCCTATAATATCAAGCGTAACGCAACAGTCGGCGACGCTTGAGACACTGCTGCCACGAATTCTGACCTGTTTCTGAAGCATGAAAAACATATTGAAGATACATAGGCACGCCACTCGGCAGGACACGAAGCCCCCTTCCCACACGCCCCCGCTGCACAGGCCGTGCGATACGGCCACGGAGCCCTTGGCACGGGATCGCCATCAACTTACCAAATAACTGCGATTTGCAACCAAATACTACTGATATCAATGATATAAGAATACGAGCCACGGTAGTACACGATTCGTCCCGTCATCGACTGTATGTACTTGTCTCAGTATCGAGCTATCGACATTGATTTCCGGTTGCGAGCTTCTGAATTTGCAGCTCATCCACCACCTACTGCGGTCGTGGAGGTTCTCAGATGTCACCGAGCTCCTCATTAATCGCATCCGATTGATCACTGCCAGATCTCCGCATCTGCTCCCGTGGCCGCCTCAGCTCAAAACCTGGGCTGAGGCAGGACCGACGGCACGGCCACGACGGGCTCATCAACAACACGGTCATGCAGGGAGCTTATTGACCTCTCGTAATCTGCGGCGGTGCAATGGGATGCCTCAAGACCTCTTCCAGCATCCCGTTGGATTGGGATTGGGGTTGCGTTGCTTACCTTTCTCTTGAGGTTCTCGCTGAGGTGGCCCTCGTATGCCAGTGTGTAATCGGTGGTGCCCGAGAGAAGGAGGTCGACGTTGCGGGCTACGAAGCGCGCGGCAGCACGCATACCGGTTATCTTGATCATCTCGAGCCCGAACAGGTCCAGCATCAACCCCAACGCCCAGGTTTGCACGATTTTCCTCTCCGTGTCTGCCCCGAACAGTTCCTGCACAGCGCGGGACACCGAGTCAGGTTCGATGCTCTGAAGCCTCAGCTCCTGTCACCAGCAAAAGCGCATAGAGTTGCATTGCTCCTGATGGGAATCGAGAGGGGTACAGTAAAGGGCAGCTAGCCTTCATCTATTTTGCCTTCCGTCTTATTCTTTTCCTTTGGGCACCTAGAAGGCATGCGTTAGGGGTGTTACATATTGTGTGCCGAATGCCGTACCTGCCCCACACTACATGGGGGTGGCATGGTGACGATTTTGCATGCTTGCGCCTCGAGGCACGAGTGCAGCGCTCACCTGCAGGAGGACGCTGTACGTGAACAGGGACATTGCTACTGCCCCCCAGATCATCACAATACATATATAGGCCAGCTTTATGAGGGCACCATCGAGTACTCCTACCTGCGCCGCCCCCCCACCCCCCGCGGTCCGTGTCCCCATCCATACCCGAGCGACCCTCCTTTTCAACACAGCATCTCGACGGGGAGCTTGCAATAAGCTTAAACCACCTGAAAGGAGGTTACGAATAAACAAAAAGAAAACAGAGAAACGGAGGGGAAGGCGAACCATTCCACGCAAGAACCAACGGGGTGTCCTTGTTTATTTCTATTTTTACTAAGCTAAGACCTAACCGAGCATCAGGTGGCGCTGCTTTGTGCTTGTGCAAGTGCTGTGCGCCGGGCCGCGCTGCCGGGCCTTTGTACCATTCGAGCTGTGTCCTCCGCTTCGTTCCGTCCCCCGAGGCTTGAGCTCCTCCCGTTAAATCCGATGGAGCCTCTCAAGGCCTTGTCAGGTCCCACATCCCCCCCTCGCCCCCCAAGACGAGGCTCAGATTCCACCATGCCCCCTATGGGAATACGGGGCCCAGATTCTGCCCCCGCTAACAGAAAACAAGGCCCAGATTCCGCCCCCCCGCCCCCTAACAGAAAAGCGAAATTAGATTCTAGCCCCCACGCCCCTCTTACAGAAAAGCGAGGCCCAGATTCCGCCCCACGCCCACCTAACTGAAAACGAGGCCCGTATTCCGTCCCTACGCCCCCCTTACTGAAAACGAGGCTCCAGATTCCGCCCCGCCCCTAACTGAAAGCAAGGCTCAATTCTTCCCACCCCTTACTGAAAACGAGGCTCAGATTCCGCCCCACGTCCCCCTTACTGAAAACGAGGCTCGAGGCCCCACTCCTCGAGGGTGGTTGGGCTGACAAGACTATCTACTCAAGTAGGGGGGGCAATAACGAGGCTTCATTCCTCAAGGGGGGGCGGGGGTTAAGGCAGCGTGGCAGGCATTGATCACGAGGTGCCTTTCACCACACAGGAGGCGAGAATGCTGACAAACCCCCACTCCCCGAAAGGCGGCATGACATTCCATTCAACCTTTACTCCAGATTCACCGTTTGCTGATGCACGTCGAAATCTAGAGTCGACGTGCAGGCTGTAAACCCAAGGTTCTGTCTCCATCTTTATCTCACAGAACAACCCCAAATGAGGGGGGGTGGAGGAATCAAACTCCAGTGCCCCCGGTGGCTCCATTAATTTGTCCCCGGCCGCCGATCTAAATAAAAATACTACTTGCCCTCCTCAAAAACCTAAAGGTCAGCAACAGCAGAAGGGGGATCATTGCTACCCGAAGAAGGAGGGAGAGGAAGGTCACCTTGCTGGCGGAGTGGAGGGTACTGATGGCCTTGAGGGCGCGGCGCATAGGGGCGCTGGTGCTGACCGCAGAAAGGGCGCGAACCAGCGTGGAGGCGAGGGCCTTCTTGAGCTTACGCGCGGAGAAGAAAACCGCGTAGACCACGAAAAAGACCTGCTGCAGGGTCCTGAGAGCTCGGTGCTGACTGCTCGCCGTCTGGCTCTTGCCTCTGCCCATCTGCTGAGGGTTCCAGTGCTTGTGGAGCGACCGCCAGTGTGATGGCACGCCTGCCTGTGCGCCGCGCCCCGGTCGTTTCAGTCTCAGAATGCACCACACGCACCCGAGCCAGTTCCCCGACGGCTGCCACTCTGTGCGCCAATCTCCGCCGATCCTGACAGCAGTTCCGACCGAGTTCTTGCCCTTCGCTTCTTCGCCAGCTTGCCCGTGTGCTGGCGCGGATGAGGCTGCCGCCAGCCCCCATCAACGGAAATGGACGGTATTGCAGCGGCCTGCCCCGGCGGTACATCTCTTCAATCCCGTCGATAGGGGCTGGCAGGTGGAGGGCGCATAGGGACGCCGATGCTCTCGTGCTTTTTTCCCTTGCGAATATTTTCCTCGACTTTTTTCAGTTGGGCAGTCAGCATTGTGGTCAGGCAGGCGGTCATGGCCGGATGACACCGCAGGAAGACATGCGCAGTTTTTTTATCTACCTTTGCACCGATGCGGAAGAGGGTAGCCAGTACGAGGAACACCGGCACCAAGATGGCGGCCATAATAAGCACTGCGTACAGCTGGGCAGCGTAGGTGCTCTGGGGGAAGGCATTGCACTCGAATCGCCAAGACGCCAGCTCCGAGGGCAGCGCGACCTCGTCTGCCGGCACCTGCCACCAGCTCGCTCCCGTCCAACCCTTCACACTGGGCGGCGTGGGGTCTGCAAACCTGCCATGTCATCATGCCGATCACGCCTAGGTCATTTGTCACCCACCGTCGCCGCGCCGCCGGTTGAGCTCCACATTCTTCACCTGCCGTGATCCCGCTAGAGCGAGCAACGCAGATGGGTCAGAGCGAGCAACGCAGATGGGTGCACTGGCCCTGAGGCGGTCCATCAGCCACCCTGCCGAGCCCCCCGGCAGCACATCTGGCCAGGGACTGCAACCGGAGACACACCAACTGCTTACACACCGCGGAAGAGTGCACTGCGGAAGTCTGCAAGTCTGAAAGAGCCTTTGCAAAGGTACCCATTCCATACATAATGTGGTTTGTCAAACATGCAATACCATTCGGAATATGCAACACCGTTCGTTGAATGTGAAACGCTATTTGCTGAAGGTGCAACGCTATTCATTGCGCTATTCGTTGAATCTGCAGCAGTATTCTTAACGGTTAAGCCTGAAAGGGTTAACGGCAGTTCGTGTGGGCCTCTCTGGGAGCAAAATCACGGGGAGAGCCTACGGATTTCAGAACACTAAAGCTCGCAACTTTCGGTTGAGAACTCAGGCAGACATGCCGGTTTGAGTCTCGGGAAACCCGCGTTAGTTTTGTTCCCCAACCTGCGGCTAGCAACGGACTTCTCACAGTGCTCGGAAGGGAAATGATGAATCGAAGACGAGGAGAAGGGAATGCCCTTAGATCAGAACAGAATCGGGGGCCCATCCAAACTTCTAGAACTGTTGAGCTGGAGCTCGGATGAGATGACACCGAGGTCAGCAGCCAAGTTATTTCTAGGATCGAAGCCCTGAGTGGTGGTCCATCGATGCCTGATCCCTCGAAGGGATATGGTTGCACATTGATTGGTCACTCAGGATTCGAGCCATTCTTCGAATAGACAGCCCTCGTCCTGTTTCATCATTCTGAAACAGAACCGAGTCCTCTTCACACTAGTGGCTAGCACAAAGTTGAAATCTAAGTAGGACTAGTGCTAAGCAGAAGTTCTTTGCCCACCCACCCACAATCGTGACAAGACGGTGAGGTCGGGGCCCGGAGGTCGGGGCTGTGCACCCCCGCCGAAAGGAGGGGCACAGCAGCCTTGTCCGGTCCCCCCTTCGCCTGGTAGAAACCCTGTTGAAATCTCCACCGAGGAACTCGGACTGTTCACCTAGCTGTAAATGCAATCGTTGCAAAGAATCTTTAACTGCCTAAAGTGTTTCGTGTACCCTGCTTGCCTGAACTCAGGACCCTGACACTAAGCTGCACTATTTGTCGCGCTATGCGGTTCACTACTCGTTGAATACACAATGCCATGTGTTGAATATTGAACGCTATTTGTTAGATATGCAACGGCATTTCTCGATTATGCGACGCTACTTCTGGAATACGCATCGCTTATTCCAGAATTATATGCAGTTGCACTATTCGTTGCGCCATTCGTTGAATATGCAATGCTATGCTTTGAGAAAGCAACGCCATTGTTGAAGATAATACTCTATCTGTTCAATATGAAACACAATTTGTTGAATATGCATACATACTTCGTTTAATATGCAACGCCATTCGGTCCATGTGCAACGCTATCAACTGTAAACAAAGCGCGCATGACTGCCTCACTCCTTCAGCCATCGTTTTCATCACTCGGTCCAGCCCTCGCTGCCAGTGGTGGAGGCTGGAGGGGGGGGGGTAGGGCACGGTCTGAGCACTGCGCACCTTCAGCGCATTCTCGAGCAGGTAGCAGTAACCGTAGCCGAGACATGGGGAGCGGATGTCGGTGGTGTTGGGGCACCCCAGGAACACTCGCATGTCCCGGCAGCACGTGGTGGCGCGGCTGCACAGGCACACCATCCCACAATCTGATCGTCCTCAAACCCAAAACCAAAATGAGCATCCGACATTGTGATGAGCAGTCACCGGATAATTATGCACAGAGATGATCGATTTGTCAGCTGCGATTCGCCGGCTGGTTCGGAGGCGTGCTGTTAGAAGGTGCACGGCCTGTGGGCCTGCCCCAGCCTTCCTTTGAGACCGACTCTCGATATGGATACTGGAATTACTCAGATGGACTTTGTTATGAGTTGCACGAGGAGGGACTTAGAGAAGCCTGGTGAAGTGGGTCTCTTTCCTTTGATCGGTCTCCGAGTGTGCCGGCAAGAGGGGATTTCTCAGACCCCTTCACCTCCTCCGTCAAAATTGGATTTTACGATAGCTACTTCCACACCAAATGCAGATTCTGTTCCGATCGATGATGGCAGGCAGTCGCGCCAAACGCCTTCGAGAGTGCGCAAAAGCACCAATGGTCATTGCTTGCGCCCTCCCCTAGTCAGGCACGGCTGCTTTTCTACGCCGGAAGGTTCATCAAACAAAGAGCGTGGATCTCGCTCAGGAAACCTTGGAAACGCCGCATCTTGATCCCACGGCTCAGGTAGCAAGGTTCGATCCACTGATGAGAGACCTCTCAAACCGCGTTTTGATTGCAAACGGAAAATAAAGCCGAGCGGAAAGTTAAGGCTCCCACGGCCCTTCCCCTTCTCCCCGTCCACCCCCCAGTCTCTCCCCCCGCACCCCCAGGAGCCGCGCTTCGGTTGATCTGGACTGGTTCGCCGCACCTGTAGTGTAACCACACGCTGACCATGAGCATCAGCAGGAACGACGTGCCTTGCACCAGAATGCGCTCGGAGCGCGAGAACGGGTCCGTCGCCTTCACGGTGTAGATGCTCCCGAGCACATGCGACCGCACCAGGAACCGAAGCACCCGCCGCAACTTGAGATATACGGCGTGGCCCCGGGCTTTCCGTGGCGAAAAGTCTTTGGCGGCAGCGACCTGCTGCACCTCCCGCTCCATGTAGTCATAGTGCTGCGCCCACCACTCCACAATGAGCTCCGATGCCTGCTCCCTCACCTCCGTGATGCACGCCCTGCATCCCCAACCCCCTTCCCCTTCCCCACCCCGCCAGGCGCCCTCTGACTCCCATGCTCCTCAGCGTACAAACCCCCCATTCCCTGCCCACCCCACACCCCACTGCTTCGCATTGTTTCAAAGTGAAAGTGAACACATCCGAGGGCGGCGTTTCCCCCTGGAGGCCGTCTAGAAAAAGAAAAAGAAAAAGAGAAAAAGAAAACTATGCCCTTTGGGAATTAATTGCGAGCATATTAATTATGGCCCTTTTCTGGGTCTTTTCTGCCCCCTTGGGACGGCTCTCTTTTGGACCGGGTTCATGTTGGGTGGTTTCCCTCTTTGTTTTCCTGGAGGCCATCTGGGCAAACCGAGCGTCGCAGCCTTGCTGGCTGCTGTGGGCCGAGGAACACCCCCCACAAATATCTTAAATGGTCGCGCCATGTACGGCTGGATGCTCGTCATCGCTTTTTGATTTGGAACGGACAGTCAGAAAAGCCACCAGCGAAAAAAACCATCCTCACGTGGGGGGGAATGTGGGAGAGATGAAATTGCATGCAAATTTGACTCTACCTTGACCATTCGCAAACGCAGGTCGAAATCTAGAGCCCCCAGCTCCTGGCGCTGGAGAGGAGTCCACGAGCTAAATACAGTGGACTGGCAGGGAGTGAGGGGTTGCAGAAGCGGGGAGCAGAATCACCAGCATTGTGGTGCCGGGCACACCTGACATGAGGGTACCGATTGCACTCCGCAATTACACAGTCCTCAGCTTGCATGTCCAGCGTGACCTGGCGCAGCGCCCCCTTCCCCCTCGCACCTCTCATGTGGTTTGCTCACGCCACGCCGCCTGCCCTCAAGCAGACAGTTTGCCTCTGCCTATATGCCTCATGCATCACCCGCTCTAGCCCCTTCCCCCTGCCAGCTGAAGGGCAGAGCCTCTCCATGGAGAGCGCGCCACCGGGGTTCGGCATTGCACACAGCACCGAGCCACTCTGGTCGTCAGTGACAGGGATCCATCCCCCGCCATGGCAGCCTCGTGGCGGCGTCAGCGATGCGAAGCGATCGAACATGATTCATGATTTGGTGGACGGTCTGGATGATTCGGACAATCGAGGTTGGTACAATCGAGATGTCAGCAGAGCAGATGCGGCCTAGCTGAGGCGAGAGAGCAGCCACCTGATTGCGCAGCTCATCCTCGGGGTTCACAATCCAACGCTCAGGAAGGCGCGCACAGAAGGCCACCACGAGCAGCGTTGCCCACAGCTCACCCAACTTGTGGGGCGGCGCAGCACCCCTCTCCAGTGCCAGCCGCAATACCTCCGGCACCGCTTCCTCGATCAGCTTTGGATTGTACGCCCTCTCCGGATTATCCTTGCAAGCCGGGTCCGGAGGCCCCGCCTGTCGCCCCCCCCCGCCCCCGTCTGCCTCAGCTTCCGCCGTGTAACTCAGTCTAGTTTCGTGTTCTGGATCTGAGCCGGTGACTCAAGCGGGCCATCCGAGCTTGCGGCCGTCAGAGCCGAACCGGTCATATGCCACGTCATGCACGCGCCTCACGGTGGGAAGCGGTCATGTGCCACGTCATGCATGCGCCTCACGGTGGGAAGCAGTCATATGCTGCCATGGCACACGCGCGCCTGCGAGCAGCAGTCATGCCCCTCATGCACGCGCCTCTCCTGGTGAGCAGCAGTCATATGCTGCACCACGTCATGCACCGCGCCTGCCTCACGGTGGGGAAGCCAGGTCATATGCCATGTCATGCACGCCTCTCACGGTGGGCAGCAGTCATATGCCCACGTCATACCACACCGCCTCACAGTGGGCAGCAGTCATGCCACGTCATGCACGCGCCTCACGGTGGGAAGCGGTCATATACCCCGTCATGCATGCTGCAGGTGGGAAGCAGTCATATGCCCGTCATGCAGCCGGGCCTCCCACGGTGGGAAGCGTGCTCCCACGTCATGCCTTTACCTCACGGTGGGAAGCAGTCATATGCCACGTCATGCGCGGGCCTCACGGTGGGAAGCAGAAGGTTACCTTGAAGACAAATGCGAGGGCGCCGGAGATGGTAAAGGACCCATCGGGGCGCTGTAGGAACACCAAGTTCCATAGCGCGGCCCTCTGATACCATCCCTCTGTCTTCAAGTTCCCGATCATCACCTTGAACACCCTCAGGTACCTCTCTCCCCCCCCAGCCCTGATCATCACCTTGAACACCCTTGGAACACTGCCTCCTTTCCCCTACCTGATCATCACCTTGAACACCCTCAGGCACCTGCCTCGCCGCAAAGGCCGTTCGGTGAATGGAGGCAATCACCAGATGAAAGGTCGCTCGGTGACAATGCGCCATTCAACTTTGGAGGCCATTTCGAGCTGGCTGAGCATGTGCGCCTGCCCACCAGAACTGACCACCCCCTTCCTCTCCCAGCCAAGCCCTCCGCCCTCCAACCACAATGCAGTCGAAATCGTGCTTATCTGAGATGAAGGCGACTGCCACAAGGTCGAAATGTTCATTGTCAACAACGGTCGGAGGGAGGCTCGAGCCGTACAGGAGGGAAGGAGGCGACGGGCTATCGGACAACTCCAAATGAACAAATCGCTCTTCGAGGGATTACTGAGCACCCAGAGCATCAGAAGGCGGATGGGATGCTCCTAATCCGGCGACCCATCTGGCGCATCTCCGCCATCCCTTCCTTATGTGTGCGTATCACACATACTAAACACTCAATATGGTATGTCCCCGAGGGTCAGTCTCCCGGGGGAGGGGGAGATGGCGCGCTCCATGGGATTGACATCGGACGGTCCAGGGAGGTGGAGGGTGGTGCGCTCTAAGGGATTGACATCGGACGGTCCAGGTCTCACCCGCCCCATGATTTTGTGTACGCCGAAGAAGGCGTGCACCAACGCTGTGCCGAGGAAACGATTGAGATTGAGGTCATGGCCGCCCACTCCATCTGCAAACCCCTTCTGATCCACCGGGGAAGGCACCTGCCTGTTCGACACACTGCGGAGGTATTGCAGCGGCAGTGCTCTGTGTCCCGGCGACCTCCCGCCGCCGCCCGCCTATCAACACACCCTTCTGCCCGGCTGTGCCAGCGTGCCCGTCTCACCGTCCCAACACAAGCCACATTGCATTATGCGTGAGACGCTCCCACAGGCAGCACTCCGGAGATGCTTCAGTAGAGAGGAGAGCGGCCTTGTAGTTTGGGAACACAGCTGGGTGGTGAGCCGGGAGAAGCAGGGGTGGGAGAGTGGGGGGACAGAGTTGGCGAGGATAGATTCTGTGGTTGGGAACACAGCTGAAGAGGTACAGTTGGGTGGGGGAACGGTATGATGGGTGTGCGCGCAGGGAGCATGCACAGGCGAGCAGGATGGGAGGGGCTAGGGGAGGACTGGGTGGACAGGTGTGGGCTCCCATGGGCATGCAGGGGGAAGGGAGGGGGAGGAAAGGGCGTGAGGCTGTTTCGCGGACAGCTGGCTCCTACATTTGAAGGCGCGTGATGTCTAAGTCGAGCCCCTCGTCGAGCGCCTGCAGACCTTTGGAGGATCTGAGGGACCAGCAGGCTGGATCCTTCCTGCCGCGGCGGCTCTCCGCCAGAGCCACCTCTAGAGCTGTCGCCTGCTGCTGCCGCGTCGGCTGTGCAGCCTTCAGGGGTTCCGGCAGGAGGGTAGGCGTGATCATCGGGCGGACAACAGAGGTGGCATCCGACAGAAGTTCCTCATGCTTGTCTCTCAGCAGGAGAGCAGATGGCGGCACATGTAACGGTGGGACTGTCGCCGAGCAGTCCCTGGGACCCTCCCGTACCCCACCTGTCTCGTGTGAGGCCACACCCCTCGGCCCTGCAAGGTCCTACCACTCATCCCGACTCTCCCGTAGGCCAACCTCCGCTGACCCCCTGCCCTCACAGTCCGCTCCACGTAGCCCTTGCGTTGCCTAAGCATCCGGTTCGGTTGAGTCCTTGCATGCTGCAGCTGCGCCCTCGCATGCCAGCAGCCGGAGACCCAGCTGAGGGGCGCCGCGGGGAACTGGTCTGCCGCGTCGCACTCCGCTCGATTGGAGCTGGCTGTGTTTCGCAGTGCCGAATGGCCGGGCAGAGTGGTGAGGGGCCGGAGGGCGCACCTGGGGGGAGTATTCAGCGTCCAGCAAGGCTCCAGATCGCTCCGGAAGGTGTATGTCGCACGCAGGGGCAGCCCGCGCCCGCGCAGGTCCTCCTTCCTAAAAGGGGCCTTCCACTGGCGCTGAAAGTTCGGGTCCTGCTCTCTGTGCAGAACTCCCAGCTCATCGGCCTTCGAGGCGACCGTGAGCTGCAACGCGCCATCGTAGCTCTGCACGCCGCGGAGGGAAGAGGGGGCAAGGGGGGAGAGAGGACATGAATCCATTCTGATTTCACTCCAGGAATATAGTCTGCTGTGGCAGGTGAAACCCAGAGCCCTAGCCCACTTTAATCGACGGGGGGAGGAGGGGGAGGGAGGGGGCAGGGAGGGGGAGGGAGGAGAGGGGAGGGGGGAGGGGTGTTGCTTTCTCAGTCAGGGTGAACCGCGTCCATCCACAACGGCAGCCTCCTTCAAACTATAAAATCGAGTTCCGGTTCTTACTGACGGGGAACTCAGCAGCCAATAACACCAGCAGGGTGGAAGATGCGCAGAGGTGGAAGCGTGAAAGCGGGATGTACAAGCTTGAGGATCATATTTTATACCGGCCAGACTTCACCTCTATCATCAAGGTACAGTCAGTCTAGACGAGGAGGAGGAGAGAGCGGAAAAGGGGAGGAGGAGGAGGGGAGGGGAGGGGAGGGGAGGGGAGACGTCTGGTCGGTTGGATGAGTCGGCAGAAAACGGCGAACCTGGTAGCGCTCAGAATATGCTTCCACGACCGGCCCGGCTGCAATGTGGGAGGCATCGCCGAAACAGCCGGTCAGGATATCGGCGGAGTCCTCGCGCTCGAAGCACACAAGAGCCGGCAGCTCCTGCGATTGGTACACGTCAGTGGCACTCTGCGCCGCCGCCGCCGTCGGATTAATTGGACCCAGAGCCTCCGTCGCTGGCTGCGACCCGTGGCTGCCGTCGTAATCTGACGGCGGAGTGATCTTGGTCGTCATTACGCTCTTACTCACCACGACCACCTCCTTCTTGGTGAAGCTGCCCGGCAGCTTGGCGTCTGTCAGGGCCCCTTCCGTCGGAATTGCAATCCCTTTCACTGGGTGCTGCTGTTCAGCACCGGCACTGCTCTGCTGCTTGACCCCCCGAAGAAGCCCGGCCCGCCATCGCAGCCATCCGGTCAGCCTCTCTCTCTCTCTCTCTCTCTCTCTCTGTGTATGTGTGTGTGGCGAGTGCACCAACTCAGGCACAAGCGAACACACATTGAAGAACCTTCCGGAACCTTTGAAAGGAAATTCATTTACTCTTTCGTTTTTCGCATTTCGCACGAGATCCCGCACTGAGGCGTATGGAGTTACCGAGTGTTAAGCTGAAACCATGTCTTTTGTGTACACTTTCCATATTTAAGATCAAAGCGATTCCATACCTTTCCCCCGCACTCATCCAACTCCCCAGCAAAGCGAGAGAGGAAGACGCCTTTACCCGGTGGGATTCGGCGGACATCAAACCCGTCACCTTGAATTTGTCATCCTCTGCCTCCGGCAAAATTACTGGCACCTGGATGGTATCTCCCCTGTCTTTCTCCAGCGGACCCAACCAGTCCCTCACCCGGCCGCGCGCTTGCGCATCTTGCTCCTCCTCTTCCTCCTCTTCAGAGTCCGAGAACTTCATGTCGAAGGAAACGCTGTGCGAGTAGAAGTTACGCACGCCCATCTGAGACATTCTGTTCTGTGCTCTCTGCTTCACCCTCGACGCGTCTCGCTCGCGTCTTGCCCGCTCCACCTTCGCCTCCGCCGACACCCCACTCCCCGGCCCCTGCGCCAGGACATAAACCGAAAAACTGAAACACCGCAGATACGCTGAGTGAGGATTTCCTTCCCCCATGCTGGAATCAACCAGATGTCATGCTCGAGCTCAGGCTCAGGACAGCATGTACAGGCTCGGATTCCGAGCAGTAGGTGCGAATGCTGTGTCGGGATGGCAGTGACGGTGCATCGAGGCCGAATCGCGTGCGGTGATGGAACACAGGAACACAGGAAAACGGGAAAACGGGAAAACGGAAAGACAGGAAAGCGGGGAAACGGGAAAGCAGGAAAACGGGAAAGCGGGGAAAGGGGAAAATGGGAAATCGGGGAAACGGGAAAACGGGAAAATGGGGAAACGGGAAAATGGGAATCCAGTTAACACTGCGGACCGTTGATCCAAACTTTAACAAAAAATTCCCAAGACACGATCCGTTCACTTTCAAAAAAATATAATGTCTGAGTAGGGCTTGACGAGAACTATGGATCAGTACGGTCAGATGTGAGGAAAAGCAGACCGGCGGCTTGTATTACGCATCACTCTGTATCCTCGCCTCGAACACGCCTGAAACCGTGGAATTGCATTGCAAAATGCAATGGAAATCGCCGAAAATGGCTGAATCGCATTGCGGACCGCATAACGGGAGTTCTTGTGCTCCATAACCGCCATGCCGGGAACACCAGCTGCGCCGCCGCTGCTGTCCCCGCTCCTGGAAAAGAAGTTGCAAGCAGGGATGCTGTCAGGCTAAGGGAGGGAGGCGTTCGGGAGTCGGGGCAAAGGCCTGGTCTGGCGCTGCGGGCAGTGACGCTCGTGAGGCCTAAGAGGTGTGGAGGCGCAGCATCTCCCCGCGGGGGAGAGGTGGAGAAAAGGAAGAAAGTGAAGCACAGGAAGGGTCAGAGTGACGGCGGGGAGGAAGTGGGTCAAGTGTCGGCGGGAAAGATGAAAAAAAAGGGAACTTCCGGCGTGCTGGTTTTGGGGACGTCAAGGTTTGCGTCACAGGTAGGGTAGTCCGCGGGTGAGTGACGGGTGGCTGTCGGGGACGTCACGGGAGTGTGCTTATAGTCCGGTCAGTTCCGAGCAAGCAGGAGGAGGGGAGGTAGAAAGAAAGAAAAAGAAAGAAAAAGAAAGCCGGCGGGTTAAAGGTGGGGGGGTCCAAAGGAACTATCGAGTAGCCTCAGAGCCGCCACGTGTGTGCTGAGGGCATCCATCGAGCAGCCTCCGAGCGCAAGGTGGACCAGCATTCTAAAAGTTGGGGAGAGAAAGCGTGACTGCACACGTGCAGCTGATCGATTGTACCACAGACGGTGCGAAGGAATGCAGAGGAGACCCGAGGATTGGCGAAAGGGAACGAGAAAGAGCAGAGCTGCAGATTAAAGCGCCGGAACCCATTTTAGCAGAACGCCTTTGGATCTCGAACAGGAATCGGCAGAAACGAACTCCCCTCGATCTAACGGTCGTGGAAGCTAAGCCCGATCCAAGGTTCAGAGAAACTGGACCACAAACCTCCCCTCAATCTGACGGTCTTGGAAACTAAGCTCGATCCCGGATTTGGGGAAATCGGAAAAAGCTCCTCTCTATCCAACGGGTTTTGGACGTTAAGCTTGATACAAGGGTACAAAACACCTCTGAAGCTGCGCCGCTTTTCAATCGAAACCAGTTTAAGCTCTCAAAGAAAGAAATGGATCTCCACCCGGGTCATCGCACAAGGCCGCGGCCGCAGGATACAGCGTCAGGAAGAGGGGGGGGGGGAGGGGGGGTTCCTGAGGGGTCCCTTGCCTGGTCCCCTTCCTCATGCATGATGCTGAAGGTCCAGACCCCCTCGACGCGAAGGAAGGAGAACGTGTTGAAGTCGATGATCTGCAGAAGGAGCCGCTGACGCTCGAGGTTGTGAAAGTAGTTGCTCAGCAGGTACAGCAGCGGCCCACCGAGCATCAGCACCGCGAGAGCCGATGGCAGTACGTAAGAGCGCTGGATGTCGTACTCCGTTGAGCTGGGGTCCTCAGTCTCACGTGCTCCGTTACTCCATTGGCCAAATGCTGCCACCTCCTCTGATACAAGGAACCCCCCTTCTTCCTTCATGAATGAAAAGATCACCCCCCCTCCCTTCTTCTAGCAATGAAAGAACAGATCACCACACTCCCTCCCTTCTTCCTTAATGACAGGAATATATCCCCCCCCTCCCTTCAGCATGTGGCAATGAGGTAGATCACCCGTCTCCTTCTTCCTTAATGAAAGAACAGATCACCCCGCCTCCCTTCTTCCTTAATGAAAGAACAGATCACCCCCTCCCCATCTTCTATGTGAAAGCATAAATCAGCCCCCTCCCTTCTTCCTTCATGAATGAAAGAATCATAGCTCCCTTTGTGAGGAGAGCTGTGATGAGATGAGCAAGCTTCCTTCTCACAAATTCATTTATAAATGAATGAATGCATGAATGAATATGGTGAAGAGGTGAAGGGGGAGGGAGGCGGGGAGGGGAGGAGGGGATGGGAGGGAGGTGACAAATATCTGGAAATGCGTCACTGGGCCAGGCATTGCCCGCCCCTCTCTCAAACGGACCCCCACAGCAGCATCACTTGTGAACCGTTGGAATTGTCCGCATCATTTCTCAACCGCTCGATTGCCCCGCATCACTTGTAAACTGGACCAATGCCGGTAGGTTGCCCAAAATAAGGCGAGACCACAGAACCCGCCAGTATGGCAACCGCACTCTCACGATCACCGTCTCATGATGACACAAATATGAGAACTTCGAGATGACAACGCAGCCGATATAGAAACAGGGAGCGGAAAACCTGGACAATGGCCTCTGACCTTCCAATAGTTGAAGCCGGGGTTGTGTCATCACATGGCAGCGGCTCCCTATACGCTTCTCAACTCCCGCCAACGAGGGACGTGCTTAAGAGCGAGAAGAGGAGCAGCACCTTGGTCTGCGGCGCGGCCTTAAAGTCGGTGAGGTGGGTGCACAGGCAGCTCGCCTCCGCCGCCCACCGGCATCCAGCCCCTAGAAACCGTTGAATGGTCCAATCCCACCAGCACCCGGCGCTATTCTCGGGGTCCTGCAGCCGACAACCCTCACCGATATACTTCCGCAACCCAGCGTCGATGCCCATATACTCCTCGTACACCGCCTCCCACTCCTCCACGCACCCCGTTGCCGCCGTGCTCGCGTTGTCCATGCCCCACGCCTCCTGCAGCCCATGCGGTAAAGCGGCCACGTGGGAACGCCAGTAGAGCCCCGCGGTGGGCGGCGCCGGGTTCGGCAACGTGACACACCCCGCGGTGCTGTACGCCTCCGCCACGTCGTCCCAAAAGACGCACACCGAGCGGTTATACGTCCCGCGCAAGGCGGTCTCTGCCGACCCGCCGGCCTCGCCAGCCGCGTCGCCGTCGGAGGCTTGTAAGGAAGGGGCCCCGCCGTATGCTGGCAGCAACGGGATGGTAAATGTCACCGCGTCAGACAAGTTGGCCACCGTCAGCTCCTTGCCGTCCTCGCCCGCAAGCATGATCTGGATCAGCTGTGAGCTCATCCCGGCCCACTCCCCTGTCACGCATCCGCCGCTCCCCCATTCTCAGTCAGCCCTGTCACGCGCCCGCCTCTCCCCCATTCTCAGTCAGCCCTGC
>LGRX02000884.1:0-13816 GCA_001247695.2 Cymbomonas tetramitiformis
CGGCGTGACGGAATTACGTGCGGCAGCGGAGTCGAAAATTGTAGCTAGTGAGCGTCGGCGTGACGCCATACTTGAGGTCAGTCTAGTCGCAACCATGATGTAGAAGACCATAGAGACGAAGTGAAGGTAAATAGGGCGAGGTGCGGAAGGAGCGGCGGCCAAAAGTCATGAGGCGGTTGTCGAGGAAAAGAAGGAAAGTTGCGGCGCAAAAGATTCCCCAAACGTGCATGTGGATCTAACAACGCGGCCAAGGAACTTGGTGTCGGATCCGACCAAAATTCCAACGTCTACCAACGCGTAGTACAGGAAAATCAAGCAGCCACGAGCTCGAACTCTCCGTAAGTCCAATCAACCAGCCGCGTAACTAGGCCATACCGCTCCGTCGCGCCTCTAGAGGAGCCCCTCACTCCATCTCAAGCGTCGGTGTTTAGCCTGACATGGCCAAACTACGCAGTGTCTAAAATAAAGAGTGCGTGGGGCCAAACACATTTGGATATACCCCTAGGACTCAGGATATTATAATTCACTCGGTGATCAGTTTTCTCAGAATGTAATAAAGTTGATAAGTTAACCCCATTATAACGGGCATAAGCAGGTTAGGGTTCGGGTTCGGGTGACTGATCATACACACTACTATAGGGAAGAGTCCACAAAGCAAGCCTTGGTGTATTTGTTCCGGCACTCCACAGCAAAGTCTGCTAGATGCAGTGTTAAACACAGTTCAAATTGAAGGAGCCCTTTTGCACATCTAGAAAGCTAATCACGAGCTAATCTCTAGGCAGGCACGGTGAAAGCAATTTTCAGCCACTAGATGTGCCAGAAACCGGTCGGCCAACTCGGAGCAGCGTGAGGGTGCAGTAGTTGCCGGCCTCCGGGGCCGGTGGTAAATCATGCGTAGACGAAATTAAGGAATCCCCGATCTCAGTTGCCGAGTCCCCAGAGCTCGGCGCCTCGTCCTCGGACGAGTACGGTGGTGGTGAGTAAGGCGGTGAAGGGGGAACCCAATCAGGGTCAGGATCCCAGGTCCCTGGCGGCAGCGGGATGATGCCGTAGAAGGTCCCGTAAGTGAACCCCTGACGCAACTCTCGATACCGCTCCTGTCTCCGCGGCGGTATAGCATCCGTCACTGCACCACTCACTGCGTCGCCCAGCATGCCATGGAAAGGTGCAGGCGGTGCAGTCGCCGTAGTTGGGACTGCCGAGGCAGTCCAAGCAGCACCACCGACCGGTGGAGCCGCGTGTGCGTGTGCATTAGCACCACCGACACCGGACGCGGTGTGTGGCGCGGCGGTAGCACAAATTACAAATAAAGCACACACTAAGGATGAAGTCAAGAAAGATCTTCCCAAGCCGGGGACGCCCCCGCCACAGCCATACCGCGGCGGCGGCTGCTCAACCGGAGCGCCCTCGTCGTCGTCGTCACTCTTCGCGTACGCCTCGGACTCGTAGTCAATCACGCTCTCCGGCTCCTCGACCGCGGAGTGCATGCTCATGTTCACGGACGGCTCGTTGGGTGCCTCCACCGCAATCCCCGTGCTCTCGATGAAGTCGGCGAACGTGCGGGTCACGGGTGGGCAAAAGGGGTTGGGCGGACCGGTCCATTCCTCGTCGGACTCAATCAACCGACGCGGCGGGAGAGTGCTTGGCCGGCTCCGACACCACCGGCACGTTGGCGGTGAAGGTGTTGACGTTGAAAGTCGATGTCCCAGCGTTGCGTGCGAAGTCCGTGAACTCAGTGACAGCGTACACCAGTGCCTCACCGTCCTCCTCGCAGAAAGAGCACGCGGAGAGGTCGGCGAAGATGTCCGGCTTGCCGCCCGCGAGCATGCAAAGGGCGTCGAATTCCTCAGCGGCGTCGTTGTCGATGGCGTGCTGGAACTTGGCCGCCAATACCGAATTCTCGGCCTCTTCAGCGAACGCGTAAGCCGAAAGCCCGTTCCTGCCCCCGTTCGGGCAGTCGCGGTGCCAATGCCGCGCCTTCCCCTTCGCGCACACCTGGTTCTGGCAGTAGGGGATGGTCGCACCGGTGTCGCGATGGAAGACTACCTTCTTCGCTTCTTGGAGACTGATTGCGACCAATTTCCGCCTTCTTAGTTTGGGGAGGGGCTCGGCCGCGAACCTGCTCTTCATGCGTCGGTCCTGCTTGTCCGCGCGGGGAGTATACCCGCGCGGGGACGGCTCGGACCGGCCGGAGGCGACAAATGCGGCCAATTGCCTCTTCAAGTCCAAGACCATGGTGCGTAAGTCGGCGAGTTCACCCGGACCATCGGGGTTGCCGTCGCTCTTCTCCATGAAATGCGTCCCATGTGAATACCTGTGGGCAGACGCAGTGGCGGTCCCCGCCTTCAAGTGGGCGGCGTAGCATTCACGCACCCACTGCTGGATGGTGAGAAGGTCATGGGCGGCCCGTTTATCGTGAAGAAGTAAACGGGACACCGCCGGCTGGTAGAAGACGGTGTCCAGCGCCTTGATGAAGAGGGCCTTGACGTCTTCGTCCAGGAGTGCGGCCCTCGTCCTCGCAGCCTTCAGCGCGGCGTTAAAGTCCCCGATCGTGTCATGTGGGTCCACACCCGCGGAAATGCGCACACCCAACATGTCCGCTTGCCCCTGAAAGGGATCACCCGTCGGGAGCATGCGGCGGGCGAACTCAAGCAGCACACGCTTACCGTCGGTCGGGAAGCTGGAGTGTGAGGAGTCCATCCAATCTGCCGCGGGTGACATGGGGTCAACCATCAGCTCGAGCGTGGAGTACCGAACAAGTTGTTGGCCTCCACGCGGACGGCTAGGGTTGCGTCGTCCAGCACGAAAAGGGGTGCAAACCCGATGTCCTCGGTCACAAATGCTGTCTGTAGCGCAGAAAGCATCCTAGCGAATAGCGCTGATGCGTGAGTCTCAGTGCCGGAAAACCTCATGTTCGTGTGCTCAAATAACTTTTGACGAACGGACTTGGACACTTTCATGTCGAAGTGCTCCCTCAACACACTATTCGATGAAAATGATATTCTCATGTGAAAATGATATTGCCTTATTTACCACATGATAGGATTAAAAAGCCGCATTTTAACAGTCAAGAACATGCAAGTGCAGGTTGTGCATTAGATTTAATGGTTTTTATGGTACAAAATTGAGGTCAAATGCACTTTTTCGAAATCTAGGAGGAGTGAAAACACAAAGAACTTTTGACTCAGAATCTATATACACGTTATACACATATTATTTACATGTTTTTTTTTCGTCTTGCTTTACGCGTCCACTTCAGGTGCTACCGCTACCGCTACGCAATTATCAAAAGCTTCGTCTTCATCGGAATCATCCGATTCATTCAAGTCACCTAGGTCCTTGCGCGTGCGTTTGGATTGTTGTGCAAGCAAAGCGACGACTATCTGCGCGTATTGCTCGTTCGGTATACTCCGTTCGGGGTCATTCGCATCCACATTCCATGCCAGCACTATTTCATTCTTATCGAAAGTCTCGGTAGACGGTCGGTGCCCCGGTGGCGCTGCGAAAGCTCCTGGGTGACTCGCAAGCTGCTTGCCGAGGTGCTTCTTCTTGGTGTCGGTGTGCTTTTTGGGTTGGAAATAGCGATATAGCAGCTGTTGAGTTGACGGATAACGCGCCTCCACCTTCACCAAGTACAACGGATCCGACCATTCGCTTCGCCTCAGTTGTACGCGGAAAGCGAACTTGTCGTTTTCAGATTCCACCGCGAGAGCCACTGCAAAGCTGCCGACTGTCATCTGGCCGTAGGTGACCTCCCACTGGGCGTTGTCCACGTACTGCTCTGCTCGCTTTTGGGCTCGACCTTGGTGTTTCCGTTTACCGTTGTACACTTCTATCGGCGCTCGATCAATTCGGCGTTGGATGCGCACCGGTATAGCGGGGACGGCGGCAGCCCCGGCAGCTTCTATCGCCAACGCGGGCGCCTCTATCAGTCGAACCAAGGTGGCATTGCGCTCGATGGCGATTTTCTCGGGATGCTGGAAGGGTATCGCGGGCGCTTGACATTCTCCACCAGCAGTTAGGTGGCGCTGTTTCTCGATGACATCCTCGCGCCAAAACTTTTCGTGCACGTCCGTGAGCTTTGTGCCCAAAATGTCCTTCAACGCCTGTAAGGTATGCTCAAGCTTTTCGATGCCTTCTTCGGTAAAAGGAATCGGCAGGGGGTGTAGAAACAAGCTTTGGCAATGGAGTCTCGGGTAACCATTTGGGTGAAATGGAATACTGTTTGTACTGCATGCCCACTTCGCCGTGCTCGTTCTTCTTGAACTTGAAAGCCTGCTGTGCCAAAATATTGTGGCAATCGAAGACGTGACCATCAAACCAAGAGCTGAAGTCGAAGATCTTCTCGGTGTGCTCGCACGTTACACCATCCGTAAAGCATTCTTGTGCGACCTCTATCATCTCGTCGAGCGTCCAAGCTTGCTTGCGTCGTAGACGCACGGAGAAGCGTGAAAACATCTGGTCAATGTTCTCGTGCGTATGTCCCACCAACAGAAAGTTGAGTTTCACCTTGCGAAAGACGTCCGTGTGAACCAGCCAAGCTGCGTATGCCAACATCAACTTGCTCTTGTTGGTGCTCACATTGTCAAGCTGTACCTACAATACTTCCGGCATCGGGTATGAATTTTCCCCGTCCCCGTTGCGTCGATGCTCTTGAATGCGGAGGATATCCCGGTGCAAAACGTTGACAAGGAAGTTCGCATCGTCCTTGAAGTTGGCGTAGTTGAAATCCATGAAGCGGCCCACGTTCTCGATCATGCTCCCCATGTTGTGCACGTCAAGGAAGTCCTTAGAGTCCAGATGTTTAGGGATACGTCGAAAGTGTGGCAGTCGGGTGGTCCACTGCGTCATGCCATCGATGATCACCGAGGCATACTTATGCCAAGTTTTGTTCATGGCAATGCTCTTGGTCATATTCGCTTTACGACCATGTTTGTAGAACTTCTGGCGCTCCGCTCGTGCGATTGCATGATGTTTGTTGAGAGGCCCGTTGTATTGCGCTGTGCAAGATACACAAATTCGGGTCAGTGAACAAATTACATAAGCATATAAACACATCACAAAGCTATTCAAGAATTTTCACCTTTTTGAGATTTGGTTAAGCCTTCCTTCAATAACTTGAAGGACGCGCAAACATCGCAGTGAGAAAATCGGTTCACCGATGGAATCTTGAGCCAAGAGCTGCAATCTTCGTCAAATACTTTGTAGAAGTAACTGAGAGAGATCTTTTTGCTCTCCTCATTCTCACGCAAGCCCTCGATGTACTCGTCCCACAGCTCTTCGATGGTCAAACCATCCGAAAGGTGAATCTCGGCTTTGTCAGGTTGGGGTTGTCCGTATTCGTCGGCGTATTTCTTGATCCATGCGACGACCGACTCGCGTTTCAGGGAAATCTTGTGGTTGTCCTCCTCGTACGTCAATCCATGAACAAACGTGTGTCGGCCCTCGAGCACGCGTGTCCGACAGTCGTGAAGATACCCGTAGCTGATGCCGTAAGCCATATAGTAGAACTTAAAGCACACCTGTTACAAAACAAAAGACACCGTCACTCAAAAATTATTAACAAATTATCCAAGGAAACGCATAAGGGTTTTTATAGGTTGGCTGGATCTAAGACGCTTGGGAGACACCCCCAGCACTGCACGTCTGCAGGCGGGACGGCCGTCGCGTGCTCGTCAGCACTCTCCGCCACGCCTTAAATCTGCGCAACCTACACCCTTAGTGGGAATCGAACCCACGAGTGCGAGGTTCATAGCCTAGCGCCGTACCAACTCGACCAACGTCGCGAATGTACTTTATGAAATTTATTTAGAAATTTATGATACAATATTCCACATTCCTGTGATGAACAAGATTACACAATCTATCACAAGGTCCAAGAAAAATTTCGCTTTGACCAGAGGCCGTTCATTAGCTAATGAACGGTTCCCGCAGCCAAAGTGTCTATGTGTGAGTCGCGCTTTGGCCAGAGGCCGTTCATTAGCTAATGAACGGTTCCCGCAGCCAAAGTGTCTATGTGTGAGTCGCGCTTTGGCCAGAGGCCGTTCATTAGCTAATGAACGGTTCCCGCAGCCAAAGTGTCTACAGTAGACACTCATATTTAATGAAACAGAGATCTGGCTCCAGCCAGCCAAATCACTAAAATCGTGACCCCCACCCCCCCGCCAGCGCCAGCGTGCTAATGAATTCGTTCATTAGAAGGAACGCGATTCATGAGCCAGCCAGCGCCATTCGTTATCTTCCTCAGCCTTACAAACTGAAATTTTCGAGAAAACTGTGTGCTAATTTTTCGAAGTGATAAAATGGACCCAACGAGTAGGCAACATCTTAGAGAGCTTCACACGGACATGAAGGACGGCATACTATCACAGTCTCACTACGAAGAGCTGCCTGCAATTGCCTAATGCCATGTGCAATAATTAGCCATGTGCACCGCGTCAAGCTATGCCAGCGTCAATTCCTTATTTTAAGATTGCCGAAAGCATGTCAGCCAGCGACGGCCTTCCTTATTTCGGACCTCTTCCTTATTTTTTTTGGTCCAGCCAGCCAAATCACTAAAATCGTGACCCCCCCTCCCCAAACGCTGGCTGATTCCTTAACGGTGAATTCCTTAATACTGAGTGTTTACTGTATGTGTGAGTCGCGCTTTGGCCAGAGGCCGTTCATTAGCTAATGAACGGTTCCCGCAGCCAAAGTGTCTATGTGTGAGTCGCGCCTTGGCCAGAGGCCGTTCATTAGCTAATGAACGCGAGTTCAAAAATAAACATACCTGCTTCTTGCCCAAAAAGTATTTGAAGTCGAATTTGTCTTCAGATCGAAAGCTGTTTTTTAGCAAGTCCTTCACGAAGTATTCCTTCCTATCTTTTTGCGACATGCTGAAAATTTTTTCGCGAAAAGACTTTGTCAGGGTCATGACCGATGACATATGTGTCATACATGTCATACGTGTCATACCAGTCAGACATGTCATACCATGTCATGTCATGTCGAGTCATGTCATATATTATAATGACAGACAGTCGTCAGTACGGTCGACTATGACTGTACATGTCGTCAGATGATAAGTCACATCATCTGTCATTATTCAAGGAAAGACTTGAATGACACCAGTCATCGAGAGTTCGTATGTCGAACTCGAAGATGGCAAAGCAAGATACGATCTTGAAGTAACAAACAAGAAATCATCTTCGCTTCAAGCATGTGCGGAACAAGCATGCGCAGTATTATGGGGCGAACGTATTATTCGTTCTGACGATACTGGTCGTTCAACCAATGTCTCGGGTTCACAACCCAATGGCGGTACCATCTATGCGATGGGAGACACTTGGTATTTAGATGAGCTAGCGTTGTGCTAGAGGCAGCATCTTCTCACAGAAGTCTGCACTCATCCCCGCTATTATCTTACGCGTGTGTTACCGTCCTATAACACAGCGTTTACTATTATTTTATATGATATACTGAGGGCTCGCTTATCCAGCCCTAATAGATGGTATTCTAAACTCGTCAAGGCACGAGAACGAGAACTCAAGTGAGTGCAGCGTTAGATATCGTATATATTGTATTGTTCGCAGGTTGCAGGTTCGCGCATACAAGCGACAGCGCTCGCAGTTATACTGAATATCTGCAAACCGAATAATAATATACGCTCGAATATCGACAGCATACGGATTGCGCGAGGATTTATCATCGCGAACATATTCGCGGCTGACAGCATTCGCAGAGAAATCGTCTTAATACTATAAGCGACAAGGTGTGCGCACAGTGTACGGATAGTATGCATATGATGTCAAAATTCGCAGGATTGTCACGGTATGCGAGATGCAAATGCGCTAACGAAAAATGACCGTCAGTACGTATGATTCACATCAACTGCGACTGGACGTACGAAATTTCGTCAAACAGCGCGATCGCATTCATTTATGCGACAATACACCGGCGACAATGAGATACTTTGTGAAATAATTGGCAACATCGATTTTCGCAAATGATCTGCTTGAACCGTATACAATAATCCGCTCGTACGATGAATTTTAGCTCGTCAGCGCGATGTGCACCTGTCATGATTTCATCGGATGCAATAAACGCACGATTTTAGGGCGCATGATTCTTGATGTATCTACATGCAGCGAGACATGCACATGTCTACAGTGTCCGCCATCCGTACATATGCCATGTAACGCGCGTCAATATCCTCTGCAGAATAATTGTATGCTCGCAGGGATATTTTGGATGGACGCATGATGGACACATGATTACTATACTGCAGCATTTCACACCATATATTGATGACTGCAGAAATATTTCAAACCGTCAGCATTTGTATGCTTATTTGCAATATAGTGTGCAAGAGATGTGTATACTGAGCTTGCAATGATTACATTATACACCAACATGCAGCACATGAGTATATGCAGCACACACCAACATGCAGCACATGAGTACATGCAGTATTACACCATGTATACATTCTATACTGAGTGACTGCAATATTGTAAGTTGTGCATGCATCACCAAAGCAGCTTGATCATGATATCAGCTGTAGTATATATACCAGTTTGATCACGTTAGCAACTGGAACATTAGCATCATTTTGCAATGTATTGAACAGTCCACAAGCACATTGCAGTGCATGCTAGATTATATTAGAACTCGTGTTAGCATAAGGTGCCTGAAAGTAGTCTTAACATCATAATTAGCTCGTTATGTCCCGGTGGAGCCGAGATGCTCTTCGGATCACATACCGTTCTATGGTGGATTACTGGAAGGAATACTCACCAGAGCTACATGTAAAATCAACCAGCAACTCATTATTGTGAATGAGATTATATCAGGATTACAACAACCCTTAACTTGATATATATCATGCTAGATTCATTCAGTACATGGTATGCTGATCACCATCCTGCATGATAACTATCTGGGAATATTGTAATACCAGAAGTCACCTTCCTGTAAGTGTGTAAAGTGAACACACACACTCTGGCAAAAGTACTAATCAGCAGTACTATACATTGCACACACACTGACATTTACTGTATATATTGACATTCACTGACTCAGAGTGAATTGATCAACTATAATGTCTATCATGTACATGATAATATGGATACCATTCCACAAACACATGTGCGTGTGGAATGCTAAAGATGGTGATACATATGGGAGCAGGATAAGACAACATGCTGTAGGGCTGGATGGAGTTATCTCCAGACCCGAAGGCAGAATACTGTGCTCATTACAACAGCTGGTAACTGTTGAGCACAGTCCATTCACTCTCACACATCGCTGGAGCAACAACAACCACTATACTGCATTCTGACAATTGACTCAGTATTGATCAGCACAAAAGCATGTACCTACATATATTGAGCTGACATAGGTTGTTGTGGACATACCCCTACGGTCCTGGAAAACGTTAGTATGCTGCTAACGACATGCTAAACGCGTGCCATGGACATGCTATGACATGCTAACGCCAGATAAGTGTTAGCATGCGTGCTAACGGCATGCTAAAGCCCCATAGGTGTGTTAGCATGTCCATGCTAAAGGCATGCTAACGCCACTGCGCCTTAAGCATGTGTTCGCGCCAACTTGAGGGGTAGTGAGTGGTGAGGCATGTGGGGGTGCGTAGATCACCAGGAACATGTTATATGGCGATTAGAAGGGCAGGGGAAGGATATGCCACGGAGTATGATGCGATTCGGGTCAGGTGGTAAGCGAGCGGAATTCCTCGGAAAGGTAGGGACGCGTTAGTATGTCGCTAGCATGTTCTTAGGACGCCGATAGCACGTCAGTGTTAGCATGTCATTATCACACATCAGACACGCTAAAGGCATGCTAACGCCACTGCGCCTTAAGCATGTGTTCGCGCCAACTTGAGGGGTAGTGAGTGGTGAGGCATGTGGGGGTGCGTAGATCACCAGGAACATGTTATATGGTGATTAGAAGGGCAGGGGAAGGATATGCCACGGAGTATGATGCGATTCGGGTCAGGTGGTAAGCGAGCGGAATTCCTCGGAAAGGTAGGGACGTTAGTATGTCGCTAGCATGTTCTTAGGACGCCGATAGCACGTCAGTGTTAGCATGTCATTATCACACATTTAACATTCTAAAGGCATGCTAACGCCACTGCGCCTTAAGCATGTGTTCGCGCCAACTTGAGGGGTAGTGAGTGGTGAGGCATGTGGGGGTGCGTAGATCACCAGGAACATGTTATATGGTGATTAGAAGGGCAGGGGAAGGATATGCCACGGAGTATGATGCGATTCGGGTCAGGGGGTAAGCGAGCGGAATTCCTCGGAAAGGTAGGGACGTTAGTATGTCGCTAGCATGTTCTTAGGACGCCGATAGCACGTCAGTGTTAGCATGTCATTATCACACATCAGACATGCTAAAGGCATGCTAACGCCACTGCGCCTTAAGCATGTGTTCGCGCCAACTTGAGGGGTAGTGAGTGTTGAGGCATGTGGGGGTGCGTAGATCACCAGGAACATGTTATATGGTGATTAGAAGGGCAGGGGAAGGATATGTCACGGAGTATGATGCGATTCGGGTCAGGTGGTAAGCGAGCGGAATTCCTCGGAAAGGTAGGGACGTTAGTATATCGCTAGCATGTTCTTAGGACGCCGATAGCACGTCAGTGTTAGCATGTCATTATCACACATTTAACATTCTAATAATGTCATCCTATGCACTCAAAGAAGTCGGCCGTTGGGTCGAGAATAACGGCGGTCTCCATGCACGGATGTGGCACAATAACAACTTGTTGTTCTACTCGATTGGGTAATATGAATGGCTCCTTGTGCTCAAAGGCTGCTGGGTCAACGTGCGGGTTGAAGGTGTAGACCGTCCTAGTCAAATCATCCGGGCCGAGAATGGACTTTCGTAGACGGTAGGCCTTGATCTGTTTCTCGGTCGGCTTTGCAAGCCAATCGCACTTGAGTAAGGTGTACAACTCTCCAGCAATCTCCACTCGCAGTATTTTGGTAATGCGGCCGTGCCTGCATTTCGCCAAGCCCACGATTGTGAAAACCACCATTGCTGGTCGAAATGCCCTTAATATGCGGTTAGAATGGTATCCTTGTGCTAATCACATTGACTGAAGTAATTTGCCGGTGCCCCTTGGAAGCCCGTGGACATACAATGATCAACCCAATCAAAGAGGTCGTAGAAAACGTGAACCATCGCAGCCAACGTCATGACCCCGTCCGTTGCCTCACATCGAAAAACCTTGCCCGCGAACCGCACCTCTATTAACCGATCCGCGCAAATGGTTGTATAGGAGGGCTCAGGTATCTGGTCCACCAAGTCGCCAACAAGTATCGATGCCCAAGGGTCATGGTAGGCTTTGCGATATTCCACGGTACATCCTCGCACAAGATTGCGAAGTCGATTGTCATACTGTTCGTCGTCGCCCTCTCTCAAAGACGCGGGAGGAGTGGTACCGTCGGTGCTGGAGTCGGAGTCGTCCTCTCTCAAGGACGGGGAAGGGGTGGTGTCGTCGGTGAGGTCGCCCATCGGCTCCGGGAGTGGCGAAGGCGAGGCGGGATGCAGGGAGTCGTGGCCGAGCCTGGAGATAGCACGCACTTATACTGCCGTTAGTATGCTACAGGCGTGCTAACAACATACTAACGCCCGGCGATAACATCACGAGTAGGGACGCACCTCGCCAATTTGGCATCGTTATGGCTCATGAAGAGGTCGGCGACCTGGGGCTCGGCATCGACCTCCATCATGGATGAAGAGTCAGATTCGCCCTCTCAAGGACGGGGACGGGGGAGGGGTGGTGTGGTCGTTGGGGTCGCCCATCGGCTCGGGGAGTGGCGAAGGCGAGGCGGGCAGCGGGGAGTCGTGGCCGAGCCTGGAGATAGCACGCACTTATTATGAGGTTAGCATGCTAGCGGTATATCAAAGGAACCCTAGCGCCGACATGCAAACATTCCAATGCAAGGGGGGGGGAAGGGGGGCTCACCTCGCCAGGTTGCTGGCATCGATGGAGGCGGCGACAATGTGCATGATTTTCGCGGCAATGGACACGAGACAATCTGCCACTTCACGTTCCCGTACTTGTATGGAAAATGCGTGGTCCCCGTACATTACCTTGCCTGGTTCTTCAACCAAAATGGACGGGATTGGCAACCATGTCGGGTAGCGCCGTTGGGTGGTTAGCATTTCTAGTGCGCAAGGGGATTAATATCGGTCCAAGATTTCGTCCGTCCGTCCGTCCAAAAACTCGTCCGTCCAACTGGACGGACCAATTTTTGGACGGACGGACGGACCAAACATTCTTAACATTCTAAGATTTTCGAAAATAGGGCTCCCATACTTAAGCCCATACTTAAGGAGGGTAACGCGTCGGCCCGCGTCGACGCCTGCGTTTTCCCATACTTAAGAAAATTTAAATTTTTTCTTCATACTTAAGGAATATACACTGACTCCCCCCTCCCCCCCTAACCAGGGACTCAGGGGGTATAACCCAGTCGCATGCGAGTGTCAAACGTGCGTCAGAGAGACGAACCCAACGACAGAGCTTGACAATCGTATACGATTGTCAAACGTGAGTCAGGCAGTAACCCTGTGATTTTTTGCATCGGCCCATGCCCTCCTTGGCAATATTTAAATCGCTCGAGGCCTTTAGGAGGATAATTTCCCATTCTTTCCTAGTCCGGTCTATACGGGCTATATAGAAATTATTAATGAATACGCGATACACAGTTCTGACAATCGTGTACGATTGTCAAAACTGTTTCCCAAACGAATTTATTTGTAATTGTTTTGTTGTTAATAAAAAGTTTACACCGAACCCCACAACAATAATATGGGGGGGGTGGGGGGTCCGAACCAGTTTTGAAATCTAACGTAGAGCAAAATGACAGATGTAAAACAATCTGAAATCAAGCATTCCAAAAAATGAAATCTGAAATCTAGCGTAGAGCAAAATTAGCAAAATTTGAAAAAAGGAAATCTAACGTAGAGCAAAATGAAAGATGTAAAAAAATCTGAAATCAAGCATTCCAAAAAATGAAATCTGAAATCTAGCGTAGAGCAAAATTAGCAAAATTTGAAAAAAGGAAATCTAACGTAGAGCGAAATGACAGACCCCCCCTCCCCCCCCACCCAAATGAATGGGGCAAAACGGTGCTAAAGCATGCTAAACTGTCTCGTAGCACGCCGGTAACACGCCCGTTACACGCCTGTAGCACGCCCGTAGCACGGCAGTAGCATGGCCGTAGCACGGCCGTAATATGTCCCTAGAACGTGTGCTAACTCGCATGCTAAAGACACACTAAAGAAGCGAATCTGTTAGGGAATATTCCTCCGGCGTGTTATCACGTCCGTGTTTAGCATGCCTTTAGCATGGTTTTCAGTCCGTAGGACGCCCGTAGCACGGCAGTAGCACGCCCGTAGCATGCCAGTAATATGTCCTTAGCACATGTGCTAACTGGAACGCCCATAGTTAACGCCCATATATGCACGTGCTACCGACGTTTTACCGCCGTGCTAACGGCGTGCTAAGCTCAGACGTGCTAACAGGCCTGAGGAATATTCCTGGAAAGATTCTTATGTTAGCATGCCGTTAGCACGTCGTTAGAGGTCATAGTAATTATACACATTTATATATACATATGACCTCTAACGACGTGCTAACGGCATGCTAACAGGAGAATCTGTTAGGGAATATTCCGCAGGCCTGTTAGCACGTCTGAGCTTAGCACGCCTTTAGCATGGTTTTCAGTCCGTAGGACGCCCGTAGCACGGCAGTAGCACGCCTGTAGCATGCCAGTAATATGTCTTTAGCACATGTGCTAACTGGAAC
>LGRX02000885.1:0-23907 GCA_001247695.2 Cymbomonas tetramitiformis
CTCACGTGGAGTGTGATATCGGGTCGGAGGATATATATATATGCGGGTCAGACATGCACAAGCAATGAAACTCTCGGAAGTCTAAGATATATCATAAAATATAATTGAGGGTTTTGTGCTATCGGAGACGGACGGAGCAGAACGGCAAGTCACGACAGTGACACATGCACTGCACTCCGAGGGGGGAAAGCAGGAGACAGACCCCCACCTTATGGTGGGGGGTGAAATCAGTCTCTCCATGACACCACCTCCTCCCGAAGGAGAGGAGTGCCACGGTACACGGTACACACTGTTATCCTAGGCCTGCCGGCCATCTACATCTGTAACCCTAAGGAGCCTTTTTCAGCTCAGCTAGTGTGGCATCTGCCCACGCTGGCACAGACATAGTCGTCCATCTCACAGCTTCCGATCTAGGGTTTCTCAAATTGTCCCGGGATCACCCAACGCCCGTGCGGTGCCAAGGCCAAAAGTGGTGCAGCACCACCAGAGCAAGTGCGTCGATGAGGAGGGGGTGAGGAGGGCGAAGGTGAAAAATGCGGTGAAGGGATGTGGTTGAGCGCATGGGAAAAGGCCCGAAAGGGACGATGGTGAAGGGTGAAGTGTGCGTGACAGCACCACCAGACACCACCAGATGGTGACCAGGGAGCGCATAAGGTGAAGGTGAGGGAAGTGGAGGGATGAGGTCGAAAGAGTCAAAGCACTCGTTGTCGATGGTGAACGCGATGGACTCGAGCTTGGTGTCTGGTGCGCAAACACCACCAGACACCACCACACCATAGCCAATGGTAGAATGTTGCCGATGTACTCGAAAGGAGTTCAACGCTGAACGAACAGCGGCCATACGCGCACGCCGAGGTCCAGTGGACATGTTCGCTGACCACTGACTGCTGACTGCAAAATCTGCGAACCCAAAATTAGGGTTCCCAAGCGAAAAGCGAACTTCTCGCAAAATCAAGCAAATCAAACGATGAAAGGGTCAAATTGAGGTAGATTCTCGCGGGGAAAACGTCGGTGAAGTCAAAAACGTCGTGCGGTAAACCTTTTTCCCGCAAGGAGCGGTGCTGCTGGCCAGATAGTCGAGAGCGCGTTTGGGTTCTTGGTGTCAACGTAACTTTCCGTAAAATTAACTAAATCGAGCGATGTAAAAGTAAAATTGGGGTCAAATGTCACGAGGAAACCGCCGGTGAGGTCAAAATAGTCGTGCGGTAAACTATTTCTCCGGAAGTAGAGGTGCTGCTGGCCAGAGAGTCGAAGTCGCGGTTGTTGCGTGCGATGTCGAAGGTCTAAAAGGTAAATTGGTGGGTAAACTGTGGGTAAGCGTTTCGGCAACTCAAATTGAGACAAAAATGCGCGATGGGTGTGCGCTAAGGTGGGTAGAAGGGATGGTGGGTGCCAAGGTAGGTTTGGTAGACCGTAGGGTGGGTGACCAGGTACGTTCGGTGAGACGGATCTTAAAAATACAACCAATAATGCCACCACAGAAGTGGTCCAGGCTCATAACCTCACGTGGAGTGTGATATCGGGTCGGAGGATATATATATATATATAATGAATATATATATACTTCGAAGTATATATATATATGCGGGTCAGACAGGCACAGGCAGTGAAACTCTCGGAAGTCTAAGATGGATCATAAAACATAATTGAGGGTTTTGTGCTATCGGAGACGGACGGAGCAGAACGGCAAGTCACGGCAGTGACACATGCACTGCACTCCGAGGGGGGAAAGCAGGAGACAGACCCCCACCTTATGGTGGGGGGTGAAATCAGTCTCTCCATGACACCACCTCCTCCCGAAGGAGAGGAGTGCCACGGTACAATGTACACACTGTTATCCTAGGCCTGCCGGCCATCTACATCTGTAACCCTAAGGAGCCTTTTTCACATTTTCAGCTCAGCTAGTGTGGCATCTGCCTGCGCTGGCACAGATATAGTCGTCCATCCCACGGCTTCCGATCTAGGGTTTCTCAAATTGTCCCGGGATCACCCAACGCCCGTGCGGTGCCAAGGCCAAAAGTGGTGCAGCACCACCAGAGCAAGTGCGTCGATGAGGAGGGGGTGAGGAGGGCGAAGGTGAAAAATGCGGTGAAGGGATGTGGTTGAGCGCATGGGAAAAGGCTCGAAAGGGACGATGGTGAAGGGTGAAGTGTGCGTGACAGCACCACCAGACACCACCAGATGGTGACCAGGGAGCGCATAAGGTGAAGGTGAGGGAAGTGGAGGGATGAGGTCGAAAGAGTCAAAGCACTCGTTGTCGATGGTGAACGCGATGGACTCGAGCTTGGTGTCTGGTGCGCAAACACCACCAGACCACCACCACACCATAGCCAATGGTAGAATGTTGCCGATGTACTCGAAAGGAGTTCAACGCTGAACGAACAGCGGCCATACGCGCACGCTGAGGTCCAGTGGACATGTTCGCTGACCACTGACTGCTGACTGCAAAATCTGCGAACCCAAAATTAGGGTTCCCAAGCGAAAAGCGAACTTCTCGCAAAATCAAGCAAATCAAACGATGAAAGGGTCAAATTGAGGTAGATTCTCGCGGGGAAAACGTCGGTGAAGTCAAAAACGTCGTGCGGTAAACCTTTTTCCCGCCAGGAGCGGTGCTGCTGGCCAGATAGTCGAGAGCGCGTTTGGGTTCTTGGTGTCAACGTAACTTTCCGTAAAATTAACTAAATCGAGCGATGTAAAAGTGAAATTGGGGTCAAATGTCACGAGGAAACCGCCGGTGAGGTCAAAATAGTCGTGCGGTAAACTATTTCTCCGGAAGTAGAGGTGCTGCTGGCCAGAGAGTCGAAGTCGCGGTTGTTGCGTGCGATGTCGAAGGTCTAAAAGGTAAATTGGTGGGTAAACTGTGGGTAAGCGTTTCGGCAACTCAAATTGAGACAAAAATGCGCGATGGGTGTGCGCTAAGGTGGGTAGAAGGGATGGTGGGTGCCAAGGTAGGTTTGGTAGACCGTAGGGTGGGTGACCAGGTACGTTCGGTGAGACGGATCTTAAAAATACAACCAATAATGCCACCACAGAAGTGGTCCAGGCTCATAACCTCACGTGGAGTGTGATATCGGGTCGGAGGATATATATATATATATAATGAATATATATATACTTCGAAGTATATATATATATGCGGGTCAGACAGGCACAGGCAGTGAAACTCTCGGAAGTCTAAGATGGATCATAAAACATAATTGAGGGTTTTGTGCTATCGGAGACGGACGGAGCAGAACGGCAAGTCACGGCAGTGACACATGCACTGCACTCCGAGGGGGGAAAGCAGGAGACAGACCCCCACCTTATGGTGGGGGGTGAAATCAGTCTCTCCATGACACCACCTCCTCCCGAAGGAGAGGAGTGCCACGGTACAATGTACACACTGTTATCCTAGGCCTGCCGGCCATCTACATCTGTAACCCTAAGGAGCCTTTTTCACATTTTCAGCTCAGCTAGTGTGGCATCTGCCTGCGCTGGCACAGATATAGTCGTCCATCCCACGGCTTCCGATCTAGGGTTTCTCAAATTGTCCCGGGATCACCCAACGCCCGTGCGGTGCCAAGGCCAAAAGTGGTGCAGCACCACCAGAGCAAGTGCGTCGATGAGGAGGGGGTGAGGAGGGCGAAGGTGAAAAATGCGGTGAAGGGATGTGGTTGAGCGCATGGGAAAAGGCTCGAAAGGGACGATGGTGAAGGGTGAAGTGTGCGTGACAGCACCACCAGACACCACCAGATGGTGACCAGGGAGCGCATAAGGTGAAGGTGAGGGAAGTGGAGGGATGAGGTCGAAAGAGTCAAAGCACTCGTTGTCGATGGTGAACGCGATGGACTCGAGCTTGGTGTCTGGTGCGCAAACACCACCAGACACCACCACACCATAGCCAATGGTAGAATGTTGCCGATGTACTCGAAAGGAGTTCAACGCTGAACGAACAGCGGCCATACGCGCACGCTGAGGTCCAGTGGACATGTTCGCTGACCACTGACTGCTGACTGCAAAATCTGCGAACCCAAAATTAGGGTTCCCAAGCGAAAAGCGAACTTCTCGCAAAATCAAGCAAATCAAACGATGAAAGGGTCAAATTGAGGTAGATTCTCGCGGGGAAAACGTCGGTGAAGTCAAAAACGTCGTGCGGTAAACCTTTTTCCCGCCAGGAGCGGTGCTGCTGGCCAGATAGTCGAGAGCGCGTTTGGGTTCTTGGTGTCAACGTAACTTTCCGTAAAATTAACTAAATCGAGCGATGTAAAAGTGAAATTGGGGTCAAATGTCACGAGGAAACCGCCGGTGAGGTCAAAATAGTCGTGCGGTAAACTATTTCTCCGGAAGTAGAGGTGCTGCTGGCCAGAGAGTCGAAGTCGCGGTTGTTGCGTGCGATGTCGAAGGTCTAAAAGGTAAATTGGTGGGTAAACTGTGGGTAAGCGTTTCGGCAACTCAAATTGAGACAAAAATGTGCGATGGGTGTGCGCTAAGGTGGGTAGAAGGGATGGTGGGTGCTAAGGTAGGTTTGGTAGACCGTAGGGTGGGTGACCAGGTACGTTCGGTGAGACGGATCTTAAAAATACAACCAATAATGCCACCACAGAAGTGGTCCAGGCTCATAACCTCACGTGGAGTGTGATATCGGGTCGGAGGATATATATATAATGAATATATATACATACTTCGAAGTATATATATATGCGGGTCAGACAGGCACAGGCAGTGAAACTCTCGGAAGTCTAAGATGGATCATAAAACATAATTGAGGGTTTTGTGCTATCGGAGACGGACGGAGCAGAACGGCAAGTCACGGCAGTGACACATGCACTGCACTCCGAGGGGGGAAAGCAGGAGACAGACCCCCACCTTATGGTGGGGGGTGAAATCAGTCTCTCCATGACATACACACAAACCTGTATTCAAGTACCTTGTGTCACGCACAATAAACAAGTTTCTAGGTTGCCAGGTTTGTTCATTTCGCTTGAGTGGATGAACAATCTACTGCGTGACCTAGGCGACTCCCCGGAATGCCGGTGCTCAAGGAATGGTATACATTCCCTTGACGCGACCATAGTACCGTGCTTGCTTAACGCCCGTTAACACCTCAAAGACGAAGTCCCTTTTGCAGTATGGAATACCAGCTTTCATGCGGTATCAGGCATAACTTGATCACACGACCTTGAATGATGGCATATGAAGTATCTATGTTTAGTAGACTCAAATTGCGATCTAGTGGTATGTCGCACATGCCCCTTACATCCCATATACCACCAATTACGTGCGATCAAAGTACAAAGATTTCTCTGTAAACTGTCAACTTTAGGATTATTCGTCTTGAGCAAGTATCTGACATCCCGCGAGGTAGCAAATGCGTTCAATTGACATATGACGAGTATTGGAATGATATCCATGCGCTTTACGTCCTCAGATCATCATATTTCGACCGGGAAATCCGCCGCAAAGTGCAGAGATTTCTCTGTAAACTGCTAATTTTAGGACTACCCGCATGCATTATGCGATGCGATGTAGCTTTATAATGCATGCATATAGGAAGATTAGGCGATGCTTTCCAATTTATGCGAAATATGAGGTAATTTGGACAAGTTTATCGCAAGTTGCGCATGTTTTAGCATCATGTTCGTGCCAGCTTTCGAATATCAGCTTTGCAGTATGGGGACTTCGTCTTTGAGGTGTTAAGCAAGCATAGTGCAAGTCATACGATAAGTTCCAGATAAGTTCAACCGGGTGAAACGCGAATGACTGCAGATTTCAGCGCTCTCCGCAAACCCAAACCCGATGGCGGCATCCTACCCTACCGGATGCTGGAAAGCGACTGTCCGGACACCGCAGGAGGGTCAATGGCATACATAAGTCCTCTATACATGCCTTTTTCAAACTACCTATGGTGCCCGAATTTCCCATGATGTTGTTGTTCATCGATTTTCAGAGGCCGCGGCATCATCCGCTTAGCCGGTGACCCCCCCAGTCCTACGTGTCGGTGGCCTCCGGGGGAATTCGGACACCATACTACTAGAAACAGCTGAACAGGCAGTGGGGACCCGCTGCCGACGGTGAAACAACGGATCACTAAACTTGGGTAAAAGACAAGATATACCCAAGTTGAGTGTCACAGGCTGACCACCGAAGATGCCACACTGGGAATGACACTAGACTGTACGAACTAGTCGTAGTGCCAATTCCAGCACACCACCTCATCTGAGGTGGACCAGCTGGTGACACTCACCACCCTGGTGCGACAACGGTCGATGCGGTCGAGGACAAGGTGCTCGAATAATTTCCCGGTATCAAAGGGCACGCGGGGTGAAGATGGTGGCGAAGAGGACGAAGGTACTCTGCCAAATCAGGTGAAAAAAGTGTGTGAACCGCACAAGGTACGGGATCAAAGAAGATGAAAGCGTGAGCCAACTCGCCAGTGGTAAGGCCCAACAACTAACAGAGACGGTGAAATAACAATGGGTATATTCGACAACGGTGGAACATATGTGTCGGTATTTAGTCTCCACAAACTCTGTGAAGCTGGGACGAGATGCTCGGGTGGTTTCACAGTCTAAGATGCATGAAAATAAAATACAGGGGGTTTTATTTTCCCCACCACTGATGACGGAGCTGACCTGGCACCTTGGGTCGAGGGGTGACAGAAAGACCAGGGCTCCCTCCCCCAGGGGGGTGGAAGTCTGTGTCTCCGTGACACAGTCGAGTGTCGCTTGTGTCAGTGAGTGACTGACTGCTGGACGGCATCACCCTTCAGTTCGACATCGCGAGATATCATCGGATGGCAGACGCTGTAATTAATTCCTATTCTGAATTCCTGCGTCTGTAGTATTATCCTTTCAGATTTGTCCTATATAATGTCACATATAGTGTGTCACATATCAATGTTCAATATCCAGGGTTCGGTGATCGCTATTTTGATCGTGAACATGTTCATGAACATGTTCATGAACATCGTGATCGTGCTCGTGCTCGCGAGGATTTCCAAATGTTCGCCGATCAACGAACATGATCGTTGATCTGTTCACTTTCATCAACTAGGCGAGCAAAAATGACCCAAATGAACATTTAAAAAGTTCATGAACATGTTCGCGATCATGTTCGCGATCATGATCGCGATCATGATCGCGAACTTTGCTCGCGAACATGTTCGCGAACTTGTTCGCGATCGCGTGATTTTCGTGCCTTGAGGCGTCTCGAATACTCACAAACTGCTGTGAAGCAGCATTTCTAAGTGGGGGTTCCACACGGAGTTCTACAGTTCTTGGGAACTGCAACGCACTGTTGCCATATCGACACCCATATTTAAATTTCTTCTACTATTGGCACAAGCGAAGGGTCATGGCGTCAATCCCTGGACCGGCAGCAGAGCAGCCTGCAGAGCGGTCCCTACCGATTGTGGTAGCGCAGGTAGAACCAGATCAAGTCGAGGAGGCCGAGGAGGAGGATCCAAACGCTCCTATTTGGGAATACCTTGCTGTCGGATTGTGAGATTGAGATGCTTGTGGTCCTGCGCATGAACCGTGACTTCATGGAATACATGCGGGCGATCTATGGGCATTTGAGTGAGCAACAGTTCAACACCTCAGTGGTCCCAAATGAAGATCCGGGTCTGAATTCGGCGGAAGCGATCTAAGTGTAAGGTGTTAGGTGTAGATGGTAAGATATACCTACACACCTATTTATGATAGACCTAGCGCAACAGCTGATAGCAGCTGATAGCATCTGTTGGATATACCCCTAAGACCCGGGATATATACACTCAGCGGTAAGTTTTCTCAGAATGTAATAAAGTTGATAAGTTAACCCGATATAACGGGCATAAGCAGTTAGGGTTCGGGTTCGGGTGACAGTCATACACACTACTATAGGAAGAGTCACAAGGCAAGCGGTGTGACTGTTCCAGCACACCACCTCGTGTGGTGACTGACTAGCCGAAGGTGAAACCTCTGAACAAACACCATCTAGAGCGGTGGAAACTGAGCTTTAAGGGAATGCCTGTCCTTTCTGGCAGGGCTGTTCCCGGTTAAGAGTCGCAAAACTGAAATCGGTCCGTGATCGGACCCCTCTGCACATACAGCTACGGTCAATCTCACTGTGCAGGAGCGGCACGATTAACCCTCTAGCCACTAGTTGGCGGTGGCACTGCTGTGCCAGTCCGCGGCACAGCCGTGATGCCGTGAATTGAAGTCGTCGAAGCCGTGTTGGAATCATTCGTGGAGCCAGCAAAGGAATCTGAATTTTGTCGATCGTCGTGCACAGCCCCATGGTCCCCAGAGCTCTGCTCCTCGTCATCGGACGAGTACGGCGGTGGCGGGTAAGGTGGTGACTGCGGAACAAGGTCAGGGTCGGGATTATACAGCCATGGCGGCCGCGGGACATTCCGGAGAGTGTGGAACCCCTGTCATAGCTCACGATACCGCGTCTGCCGATGCGGCGGAATACCAGCCGGCGCCGCGAAATTGAATGTAGGCTCGTGGTCGGTTGTCTCAGCAGCACCACCGACCTCCAGGCCGGTGTAGTCCGGTGCACACGTCTCGCCAGGTGCGGCAGCTGTGAGCGGTGCCGCGGTGGCGCATACACAAAATAATGCACAAAGCATCACCGCAATCGTTGAAGAGCGGGCAAACCCCCAAGGCGGTGCACCGCATCCCGGACGTAACGCCGCAGGGCGCGGGACCACACCCTTCCCGTCAACAGAGTCATACCTAGCTGCAGAGTCGTCCACGTCGCTGTCGCAAGAGTCGGTCTCCGACTCGGCGCGCATGTACCGCATCGCGAAGTCCTTGCCCTCAGCCGTGATCGAGAGTCCCCCCATCCGTGCGATCCTGCCCGCAAAGCAGAGGTCGGGCTCGTGCGCGTGCATGGGGTCCACCGGCATCATGTCACCGGCGTCGGACGCCTCCGACTCGCCCGGGTAAACATGTTCGATTGCCGCCGGCGGCGGGGCCGGCGGTGGGTCCACCCTGACATGCGTGCAAGCGGCAGCTGAGATCCCTCTCCCGACACCACCGACCGACCGTGAAGCCGCCCATGTGGGTGGCAGGCTGGCAGTAGGGCAGGAATTCCTGCAACGCACCGTCCTCCCTCTCCGGCTCGATCCCGAAGGAACACGCCGAAACGCCGTCGAGCATCTCCGGCTTGCCCCCTGCCAGAAGGCAAAGCGCATCGAACCGCTCGCCGTCGTGCTCGTCCATGTCCGTCTGAAACTGCTCCGCCAGCAAGTCGTTCTCGATGTCACCGAGGGAGAAGCTGTGGAAGCTCCCCCCAGCGCCATGCTTGCCACCGTTCGGGCAGTCACGGTGCCAGTGCCGCGACTCGTCTTTCCTGCACGTCGAGTTTTGGCAGAAAGGAACGAAGTCGCCGCTCCCTTTGTGGAAAGCGACGCGCTTCCTCACCCGCGACTGTGGCCAGTTCCCCCCCGTCGCCCCCGTCGGGAGGTCACCTGCCGCAAAACGAACACCGGAGCCGCCTCCCCCGTTGCCGATCTTGTTCTTGTCCGCCCGCGGGGTAAAACCCCGCCCGTTGACCTTGTCCGTGAGGACCTTCAGCTGCCGCTTCACGTCGAGGATGATGGCCGTGAGGTCGGACAGCTGCGAGGTGTCGCCGTCAGTGGCCACGGCTGCCGCGGACAGGGTGAACGAGGCAGTGTGCGTACCGGCTGCGACGTGCCGGGCGTAGCACTCGAGGACCCATTGCTGAATGGTGAGGAGGTCCACGGCCGCCCGCTGCTGGTGCGTGAAGAGCCTCGACACCACCGGCGCGTAGAACCCAGGATCCAGCGCCGCGAGGAACAACTCCTTCACCTCGTCATCGTCGAGGGTGTTGCGCCTCTTGGCGGACCGCAAGGCCGCGTTGAAATCCGTGATGGACTCGGACGGGTCGGCGTGGGCCTTCAAGCGGACGCCAAGGAGGTCCGATGTCCCCTGGAAGGGTGCACCGGAGTCCAGCAGGCGTCGTGCAAGCTCCAGAAGGGCCCGCTTGCCGTCCAGCGGATGCAACGTCGCAGAGGCTTCGAGCCAGTCACCCGCTGGAGAGGCGGGACACACGATGAGCTCGAGCGTCGAAAAAAGAAGTTTGTTGGCCTCGGGACGTACGGCCAATGCGGAGTCCTCCAAGTCGAACATCGGCGCAAACAAAGGATCCTGCGCCTCGAAAGCCTCCTGGAGAGCAGGTACCAGCTTGGAGAGAAGTACCTGCGCGTTGGACTCTGTTCCCGTGAAACGATCATGCTTCTCACGGAAACATTTTCAGATCACATGCTTCGCCACGCTCTCGTCGAAGCGCTCACGGGTGAGAGTGCGAACACCCGCCAAGAAAACAGCTTGCGCGGAGTTCGCAGCCGGAACACCAGTAGTTGCCGGCGTAGCCGGCGTGACGGAATTACGGGCAGTAGCGGAGTCGAAAATCGTAGCTAAAGAGCGTCGGCGAGACGCCATACTTGAAGTCAATCTAGTCGCAACCATGGTGAAAGAGACTGTAGAGAGGAAGTGAGGGTAAATGGTACGAGGTGCGGAAGGAGCGGCGGCCAAAAGTCACAATGCGGTTGTCGAGGAAAACAAGGGAAGAGCCGCGGCGTAAAAAATCCCCCCACGTGCATGTGGATGCAGAGTGACGCGGCCAAGGAAAGTGGTGTCGGATCCGACCAAAATTTCCAACGTCAACCAACGCGAAGCGAGGAAAATGAAGTCCGCCTCGTGCACAAGCCTTCCGCAAATCCAATCAACCAGGCATTAGCTAGGCCATACCGCTCCGCCGTGCCTCTAGTGGAGCCCCTCACTCCATCTCAAGCGTCGCAATTTAGCCAGACATGGCTAAAACTCGCAGTGTCTGAATAAAGAGTGAGTGGGGCCAAACCTGTTGGATATACCCCTAAGACCCGGGATATATACACTCAGCGGTAAGTTTTCTCAGAATGTAATAAAGTTGATAAGTTAACCCGATATAACGGGCATAAGCAGTTAGGGTTCGGGTTCGGGTGACAGTCATACATACTACTATAGGAAGAGTCACAAGGCAAGCGGTGTGACTGTTCCAGCAGCATCTGATAAGTAATCCTCACCTAGGTTTGTATTTTGTTGTCATATGTTGATATGTATGAAAATTTGTGTGATAAAAACCCTAAATAAACTAAAGTAGACGGTCATATACACGTATGAGATAACTTTCCCGAACCTTCAGAAATTAGGCCAAGGTCCAACGCATGCATCGTGACTTTATGGAATACATGCGGGCGACCTATGGGCACTGAGTGAGCAGCACTTCAACACCTCAATGGCCCCAAATAAAGATCCGGATCTGAATTCAGCGGAAGCGATCTAAGTTTAAGGTGTTAGGTGTAGATAGACCTATTTATGATAGACCGCCTATTGCAACAGTGACGGGAAGTGTGAAATATATATACAGTGAATATATATATATGTACGCAGGTAAAGAAAGCTGTGCAGTGGCTCGCACGGATTTCGCAGTCAAAAAGATGAGATAATAAAATAGCTTGGGTGTTTTATTATCGGTCGGCTGGCAAGATGCAAGTGACACCACAGGGCGAGGGGTGACACAGGAAGAGACAGTCACCCCCAGTTTATGGGGGGGGCGAAAGGCTGTCTCTCCATGACACCACCTCACCCCGAAGGCGTGAGGTGCCACGATGCAAGCCAGCAAAGCCGGGTCTAACATCCTACGGTGGGCTACACGGGCAAAGCCCTAAAAAAACAAGCATCATCGGAGACCCTAAGAGGTCTTTTTCAACCCAGCTAGTTTGGCTTCGCCGCGCTGGTCTATCGATGCGTGCTCTAGGGGCTTATGCCCATGCATGCGCTGTGGGGATAGTTACCTACTCCCACAGGCCAGCCGTGATTCTAGCCCCAGCAATCGTTGGTGGATGGCGGCGGAGTACTCGATGGTGGATGCAGTCGAGCGCCGCCAGGATGTCGTCATCCAACGCCCACGCGGTGCGGTGTGACAATGCGTGGCATTACCAGAGCAAGCGCGGGGACGCGGGCACCCCGATGGGGGCGAAGGCGGAAAGTGCGGTGTGCTCCTCCTCTGTACACGAGTGCGAAAGCAGAGAGGGAAAACGGCAGGTCAGGTGCTACAGCACCACCACATACCACCAGACAATGGTCAATGAACACGTAAGGTGGATGAAAGAGCGGAGAATGCTGCGGACGGAACTCGTTGCTGTCAAAGGTCTTGTCATTGGCGGAGGCGTTAGACCCGATGTTGGTGTATGGTGCATAAGCACCACCAGACACCACCAGACGATAGTCAGGTGAAGAATGCCGTCGATGTTCTCGGAGGTATTCCAGGGCATCCCGAACAGCGGCGAGGCGTGCACGTTGGCGCTCAGTGGCCATGGTTCCAGCGCAGACTGGATAATTCTGCGAAGGGAAATTATTAGGGTTCACAAGGGGAAGCCCAACTTTTCGTAAAATGGACAATTCCAAGTGATGAAAGAGTCAATTTGGAGTAGATTTTGACGAGGAAGACGGTGGTGACGTCAAAAACGTCGTGCAATAAGCCAATTTTGCTGCTGTTGAGGTGCTGCTGGCCAGAGCGTAAAGTGAAATAGATGGGGACGACGTAGTCGAGAATGATGGTGATTAATGTGCGTTGCGCACGAAAAAGATCGGGCGTTGCGCTCAAATAAATAATAGCCGATGCCGTATTTGCCGTTGCAGCATGTACGGGGAGATGGCGGCGATGTGTAACGTTGCGTCACTGTGTCGGCCGGCTGGATGGGACGTAGTCGGAAATGGTGGTTGCAAGCGTGCGTTGCGCACGAAGAAAAAGATTGGGCGTTACGCTCAAATAAATAACTGTGGATGCTGTTGCAGCACGTTTGGGGGGAAGGCGGCGAAGTAACGGTGCGTGACTGCCGGCCGGTTGGATGAGTAGTGACGTTGCGTCACTGTATACCGCGTTGCGCGGGATCCGAATGATAGCTAAAAAGAACGTGAGAAACCACCAGCTAGTGGTAACCCATAACCTGACGGGAAGTGTGAAATATATATATAGTGAATATATATATATGTACGCAGGTAAAGAAAGCTGTGCAGTGGCTCGCACGGATTTCGCAGTCAAAAAGATGAGATAATAAAATAACTTGGGTGTTTTATTATCCGTCGGCTGGCAAGATGCAAGTGACACCACAGGGCGAGGGGTGACACAGGAAGAGACAGTCACCCCCAGTTTATGGGGGGGGGCGAAAGTCTGTCTCTCCATGAAACAGCTGGTAGCAGCTGATAAATAATCCTCACCTCGGGTCTGTACTGTGTTGTCATATGTATGGCAAATTGTGTTATTATGTTACAAAATGGCACTAAAGTAGATGGCCATAAACACGTATAAGATAATTTCTCCAAACCTTCAGCAATTATTAGGCCAAAATTGCATTTTCGGGATTTTTGATCGCGAACATGTTCATGAACATGTTCATGAACATGATGAACATGTTCAGTTTAATCGGTCGATGTTCAGTTAATGTTCATTTACGATTTAGGCATTGATCGCGAACATTTTGATCGTGATCGTGATCGCGAAAAAAAAAATAAGCGATCACCGAACCCTGAATAATCAATAATGTGACATTATATAATGTCACCACCAATACTGTACTATGTCACCCCTGGCGGTCCGGACGTCGATTTTCGATCGATCGGGCTGTGCTATCTGGTCTATCCATGTCCTCATCGGTTCCGAAGGGTTCCGAGCGCTCTCGAGTCTCGACCGGTCTCGAGCTCTCGAGCTCTCGACGTCTCGAGTGGTCGAGTTCATTGGCTTTTGATACGAACAGGACACGAATGATACAGTGTCCACCCTGCTGTCATGTCATCAGTCACGAGGAACGGTTATCAATGTGACACGAGTCGAGCTCGAGGGACGATACCGTTCCACGTTTCCGGTTGGCTATCTTATACTAATACTTCTGGCGTTTTGGGTATGCTAATACGCAATTACCAATACCTCGGTACTGTACCGATAGTGTTCTCTCCTTCGCTTGAAGTTGCAAGTTCTACAGTAAGAACTGCGCGTATAAACCGAAGCATCTGGGGAAGTCGTTCGTTATCGGTCGCGCTGGTCCAGAAACACCTCGTGACGTGCTCCTTTAAAAGCCAGCAGAATAGATTTCTGGAGCAGCATGTTTATGAACATGGCTAACATAGCTGCGTTGGTCGCGGTCATGCTTAACATTGGGGTGGTGACTTGCAGCATACCCGCCTCGCGTCCTGCCCAACTCTCTCACCCTATCTCTTATGTTGTCGCGGATATGCACGATGGAGATAAGAAAGTATTGACGTATCACGGAGATTATCTTTACATCAAGCCATACGACAACAACCAAACTTGGGTTGTCAAAACAAAAGTGTCGAAGTCTGGTGTGGCTGTGGTCGACTTCAACGTGCCTGGGAAGCCTGGCGTTCCACCTGTTAATTTGACTATGACGTCCTACACGCTTCACTGGTACAGTGTAGAAAAAATAGCTTGGGAGTTCACCGATCCAAGCGGCACTCTTGCCGCTCCTGGATACCCACTCAACACATGGATTGAAGTGGACCCTTCACACAAAGCAATGGAATATGCGAACGTCCGGGATATCGACGCGTTCGACTATGTAGTCGCAGACATGCACGACGGGGACGAAAAGAGGGTCACTATCCACATCCAAGGCCATAGTGTTGAAATCCATCCTTACAACAATACCCAAGTCTGGGAAGTCGACTCGGTATTTAAGAACTCTGAAGCGGTTATCGACTTCCACGTGCCTGGAAAACCTGCCTATCCGCCAGTCAACTTGACAGCTAGATTCTACGATATGCTCCGAATTGGCTCATACGACAAGCAGGCCATCGAGTTTTATGATGCAAGTGGTACCATTGCTCCCGTGGGGTACCCGGTCAACCTCTGGATTGAACTGCCAAAGAAACCCTGAGGCGGTAGAAGTGTGACCAAGCCCCTTGCGAACACTTTGTTAACTGTACTTCTCTTCATGCCTTGTAGAGCACGAAATGCACACGTCGTGCGTGCCGCTATCGCCCCAACTTACCCTCAATTTGTCACGACAATTTTTGAAGGGAAAGTTGTGCCTTTTGCTAGTTCGATATGCACAAACGCGCCATAGACTTATATAAGCGAAAAGTAATAAAATTACCTTAACTCTTCGAGATGTCTGTACAGATCTTCGAGTACATTTGTAGTGTTCTAGTCACCAGTGCGGCACCATCTCAGCATCGCGCACATCTCCCTTATCAGCCCCTCCCAGGGCTCACAACCTAACTTATCCTTGTCGGACTACGCCACTGCCCGGTCCGAAAGTCTCAGCCCCCTCCTGCTTGGCATACTGGCCTCCAAGTTACACAACGAGTTCTCCGTCCCAACTTGTCCCCCGCAGGACACTGTTCGTTACCCCATCGCCAGGTAGCTTATAGACGCCCTCCCATTCTATTTCGACTCTCAAGTGCAAGATTGTCAGATTTTTTTGACTTCTCCTTTCCTATCTATATAGCGATACGAATAATTCAACCGGAGTGTCGATTGGGTATTAATAGCCTTGATAATGAAATGTATTGTCCGATACACGATAGGCTATCCGCGATATACCAAGTTATCGATAGCGCGCCCTGCAAATCGCCGGCGACAAGCACAATATGTCCCGCACTTGCGGCACTACTTTTGTGCGGCCAATGCCATTTTCCCATCATCATCTTGAGACATTCCCCCTTTCCCCGACCCATTCCAAGGTCTCAAGCACCGCCGATCTTGAAATATTACCCATGACGACATGTCGATCGATCGGCCTCGGTGGAGAAGATAGGCGGAGCACCGCCAACTCCAATGCTAGAGTCGCAAATGGAAATGCAAAACGTGATAGGGAATTGGTGGCGTCGGTCCCGCTGTGGTGAAATAACCGAGGTCTCACGGAAATGTGCTAGCGAATTAGCCATGAAGCGACGCAGCAAATGCGCTGTGCGCGCTAGAGGTCTTCAACCTACTCCAACATCCCATCAATATAAACCAAAAGAGCGTCCTCGTTCGATAAATCTGCGATGGAAAGTATACATAATCTGCCGAAAACATACATTAAATCGACGCAAAGAAAATCGTCGACCACCTCGTCGCGATTTCACAATGCCTAGAGCGCGTTCCAAGCTTAAAACGTAGAATCCGATATCGAGCGGCTGGCAATATGTGGAAACACTCAAGCAAACCATACATAACGAAATGAACAAACAAACTTCTACGTTATTAAAATCTCAGTGGGTCCATGTGATTATTAAGCAGGTCCATATGATTGTCTTGCGGGTCCATTTGATTATTTAGCGGGTCAATGTGGGTATTAAGCGGGTCCGCGTGATTCTTCAGTGGGTCCCTGTGACTATTAAGCGGGTCCACATGATTATTGCATGGGTCCATGTGACTATTCCACGGGTCCATTTGATAATCATGCAGGTCCACGTGATTATTTAGCAGATCTATGTACTCAACAAACAATTGGGGATACGTGAACCATTATGCATGTTTTTAGACGGTGCTTTTCTGCTACTATTCTCGGTTTATAGACGACGGTTGACCTGCCACGTCATCATACCGCGCAGTGTAATGCAGACACGTGGCAGACACGTAGGCTGCGATATGCGTTTATGCGGTACGGTATGCCTTTGTTATGCTGTTTGCTATTGTGCTTCGAGTGATCATCGAGCAATCAACGGAGAGAGATATCTTTTTGGATTGGGTGTGTTCATAAACACAAGCCCCGCGTCAAAAAACGCGGCTATACAACTATCATCACACGGGTATTGTTGCATGAACGTTGTCTATTCGTTTAATTACACGTAGAATGTTTGCTAGTGTTAGTAGTGTTACAATATAGATATGTCGCAAAAGCCATAAGTCAGCAATCAATGGTCGTACAACATATTATAGCGTCACTATAATCACTAACTAAGGCACCCTCCGTCACGCCCGTCATTTCGTAGGTAAAAAAACAATATCACGGTAATATTGTTCTTCGGTTTGACGATCATTCTACACATTTGGGGAGTTTGGGAGTTTTGGGAGTTGGGGAGTTTTACAATGGGAGGCCCTAAAAAAAATGAAAATTTGACCGAATCTAGGGTTTAAGAATTTCCCGAGTGGAATGTAATTTTATTTAATTTTCCGGTTATTTTAGGGTTTAAGAAATATTCCTGATTTTCACGAAAAAAATCATCTTTTTCAGCTTGAATTAAGGAAGGTTTATTGGTTTTTTTGTGTTAAGAAAACATAAATTTTCAATTGAACTTCCACAATTTTTCACGCATTTTTAAGCTTCCATTTCTTTTTCGAAACTCGGTAGCAAAATGATACTTTTTACGTCTGCTTTCATGAAATATGTTTTTGGGGGTTCATCGATGAACCCCTTTTATTTTTTCTAGTTTTATATGAATTTCAGGCCTTTTTGGGTGTTGGGGAGTTTTACAAGGGGAGGCCCTGAAAAAATTGAAAATTTGACCGAACCTAGGGTTTAAGATTTTCCCGAGTTGAATGTAATTTTATTTAATTTTCCGGTTGTTTTAGGGTTTAAGAAATATTCCTGATTTTCACTAAAAAAATCATCTTTGTCAGCCTGAATTCAGGAAGGTTTATGGGGGTTTTTGTGTTAAGAAAACATAAATTTTTAATTGAACTTGTACAATATTTCACGCATTTTTAAGCTAATTTTTGTTTTTGAAAAATCGGTAGCAAAATGATACTTTTTACGTATGCTTTCATGAAATATTTTTTGGGGGGTTCATCGATGAACCATTATATTTTTTTTTTTACTTTTATATGATTTTAAGGGCCTTTTGGGGGTGTTTTAAAAATTTGAAAATTTTGGAAAAACCCCAGTTGTTTTCTACACTTTCAGGAATATCTTTGGTTGGCTTTGTTCCTATTTTATGGGGGTTGCCCCGTTTTTTCCCCTTATTTCAGGCATAAAACAGCCGACAACCGCTAGGTCACCAACTCCAGTTACGACGCGCGCCCGGACTTCTCTTAAATACCGAAGAACACGGACAGAAAAAATTAAACACGCAAACACTTAAACACGTACTTTGTGGCAATTACGCTAAGAAATGTTTGAAGAACAGCCAGCGGTAGTTGAGGTGTACCCGGAGGTGATTAATGTGCTTACTTTGTTTTGAATATTGATTTGAAGCTTTATATTTCATGTGATGCTAAGAGCGAAAAGTTTATTTATAAACGATGACGGAAATATTTCCTTTAGCACATTTAGGGTGTAAGTTGAATCAGCGTGTTATAAAGGTTTGTTTAATGGATGACGGCAAGCTGCGAGATTTGCACACACTCGTCCCGAACACTGCAAGAATAAACACTTACACACTTTTCTACGGCAAGAAAATAAGCACATAAAATATACCAGTCCACAATGACGACAACTTTTAATATACGAAAGACTAGTGGCTGAATGTAAAGTTTATCTACAAACCACACACGGCTTACATTTTATACAAACAAATTCTTTAAATATTTCCAGTCTAAACAAACTATAATGTTTGCCTACGTCTCACATCGGCATGAGGTGCAAAGTTGCTCGAAATGTTCAGAGTTTCTGAACGGCCTAGAACAGTTACACATCGGCTGATCCCAGCGGCGGGGACAAACGAGCATGAAGAAAAGCGTCCAATGACAGCCCGGAGTCCCGCCAGGAATGTCTGCTGGGACAATCATGGTCCGTGGCGTAGTCCACTCGTTACCAGCACGGTCGGGGTAGTCTCCTTCGCGCGCCATCAGTTCAAAAACTAAATGCGACCGGGTGCGACGGACGAAGCGCCAACTGGCGAACCCGGCGTCTCTTCTTCCACGTTCCATGTTGCGCACGTTGTAATGAGTCGAAAGGCGCCACTGCTCAAGTTGACAGTCATTGCAGCGCAAGTGTTGAATGTGGTGGGTTGCAATCATCTCACGGTCATGAGGTCCGGCAAGAAAGTAGTCAACAAACTTGTAAAGGGAAGGCATGTTGTCGTGAGACTTTTAATTGTGCGGTGTAGGTTTTTAAGGGTTTGCGCGTTTAATGTTTTTAGTCCGCGTTTGTGCTTTATTTAAGAGAAGTCCTGGCGCGCGCCGTAAACTCGAGTTGGTGAGCTAGCGGTTGTAGGTTGTTGTATGCCTGGAAGAAGATAAAAAAAAACGGGGCAAACCCAATAAAAAATAGGGACGAAGTGAACAAAAAAATTCCTGAAATTGCAAAAAAATCGGGGTTTTTTGAAGAAAATTCAAAATTTTTAGAAAAACCCCCAAAAAGGGCATATAAAACTAGAAAAAATAAAAGGGGTTCATCGATGAACCCCCCAAAAAATATTTCATAAAAATCAGACGTATAAAGTGTGATTTTGCTACCGAGTTTCGAAAACAATTTTGAAGCTTGAAAATGCGTGAAATATTGTACAAGTTCAATGGAAAATTTATGTTTTCTTAGCACAAAAAACCCCATAAACTTTCCTTAATTCAGGCTGACAAAGATGATGTTTTTAGTGAAAATCAGGAATATTTCTTAAACCCTAAAACAACCGGAAAATTAAATAAAATTACATTCAACTCGGGAAAATCTTAAACCCTAGATTCGGTCAAATTTTCAATTTTTTCAGGGCCTCCCCTTGTAAAACTCCCCAACCCCCAAAAAGGCCTGAAATTCATATAAAACTAGAAAAAATAAAAGGGGTTCATCGATGAACCCCCAAAAACATATTTCATAAAAATCAGACGTAAAAAGTATCATTTTGCTACCGAGTTTCGAAAAAAAATTTGAAGCTTAAAAATGCGTGAAATATTGTACAAGTTCAATGGAAAATTTATGTTTTCTTAACACAAAAAACCCCATAAACCTTCCTTAATTCAGGCTGAAAAAGATGATTTTTTTCGTGAAAATTAGGAATATTTCTTAAACCCTAAAACAACCGGAAAATTAAATAAAATTACATTCCACTCGGGAAAATCTTAAACCCTAGATTCGGTCAAATTTTCAATTTTTTCAGGGCCTCCCACAAAATCCCCCAACTCCCAAACTCCCAAACTCCCAATTGCGTTTGGTGTTTGACGATGAAGAGTCAGAAAGCGGCTGGAAGTCAAAGAAGGGATCTGTCATGTGGCAATCCCTCTTGTCCCAAAGATTCTCTCTCTGTGGCTCGCCCCGTTGTACTCCTGGTCCGGGAGAACAAGCCTAAATAGTATAAAGCTTTTGTCAACTACCGCAAGGGAGGAGTGTGGACGAGGCATTTTCTTTGAGCGTGGGTAGGAGGTAACATTTGGGAGCAAACTTGAAATGAAAAATGCATAGCATGGGAATACTTTCTCCATATGGTGAGACGGGCACTAAGTAAACATAGATAGAGCATGCCGTTGACCCATTATAGGTATGTCGCAAAGCTTCTCATAAGCCTGCAAAGAACCATTGGTCACAACATATTATAGCGTTACTATTATATCGCGAAAAGTATTTAGTAATACCGCGAGGCAAGCGAACCCTGAATTAGTTCATTCCACGCCTTTCGTGACGCCGGAAAGTAATGGTCTACCAATCTATCGCTCCCAAAGATACCCGTCTTCGTCATCCATTGCTTCCGGCAATATGAATATTTCGCAAGAACAACGCATACACGCGAAATGTTCGGTATGGTCATGTATCGCAACAAGATGCGAACCAACATTAAACCATATGCGAACGTTTGCAGGCGGAGTGGTTTGAGTTATGGTTTGTTATATGCTTATGAAATACTTCCAAAATGATCATGAGTGACCGGAATGTCGTTGGTTCATCGCCGGGTGCCCCGTACGGCCGTGTGTCGCTTGAATGGGATAGGGTTTCCTTACGTATGTACCCGACTAACCCGTGATAGTGCGAAACAGATAGCAAGTTCGGAGTGGTTTGAGTTATAGTTTGTTACATGCTTATGAAATGCTTCCAAAATGATCATGAGTGACCGGAATGTCGTTGGTTCATCGCCGGGTGCCCCGTACGGCCGTGTGTCGCTTGAATTGGATAGGGTTTCCTTACGTATGTACCCGACTAACCCGTGATAGTGCGAAACAGATAGCAAGTTCGGAGTGGTTTGAGTTATAGTTTATTATATGCTTATGAAATGATACTAAACATGATCATGAGCTGTGCATGCATGGGAAACAAGTCAAGAACAGATGCTTGTGGCAAACAAGTCAGCAACAAATGCTTGTAAGATGCACTTATTTTGAAGTGTACAGTCAAGTAGTAAACAATAGCAACACTAAATAACAACTACTTCCCCGCCATGGAGTGGAAAAGCTCGAGGATCTTCTCGGACTTGCCCTCCTCGCCTTCTTCGGGATCAACATCCCCCGAGACGATCTCCTTGTGGATGTTGAGCTCGATCTCCGCAGCCGCCACGGTATCGTCGTTCTCGCTCTTCAGATCGGCTGCGAGTTGTTTTGCAGCCTTCTGGCAAGCCGATAAAAATGCGCGGAGCTCGTCTCCGCGCATCATTTTCTGCGGTGGTTTTTCCGGGGTCCTTTTTCCGGGGACCGCCGGGGGAGCCATGAGCTCCTTGAGCTTCCCTTTTTGGCCTCCCTGCTCCGTGTCGCTCAACAGGTGCTGGGTACACGCCACCATCCCTTCGTGGGCGGCGGAGTTCTCCCCTTGGCCCGACCAAACGGCCGCCAGGCTGGTGAACTGCGAATACATGTTGAACATGAGCGCCATATGGGCGCCCTGTCTGCTCAACTGCTCCTTCGCCAGGTCGGAGTTGCAGGCGAACGCCTGCTTGAGGTCGGACGTGTGTCTCTCGTCCTTCTCCCCCAGCAGCGTGGTGAAATTCTCAGCCGCCAACCGCCGGCCTCGCTCCTCCGCGGACTCGGCCGTCAGTTGGAGCCGCTCCTTCCCCTGCTGATCCAACTGACGGCGAAGCTCCTCGCACACCTTCGCCTCCTTTTGCCGCTCGGCCTCCGCCAACTCCGCCCGGAGCTCCTTCTCCTTCAAGAGCACGGCCTGCTTCACCTGATCCTCCGTGGCCCCCCGAGCTGGAGTGGCTCCCCCGAGCGCCCTCTCCAAACTCCGCGCCTTCTCCTCCGCATGCTTCACCTTCAGCTCGGTCAGGCGGAGCTTCTCGGCGTACTTCTTCTCCGCATGCTCCTCCAATTTCGCCTGCTTCGCCTTTTCCTCCTCCGCTGCGACCTTCTCCTCCCGCTGCCGCTTGTGGCCGCTCACGCTCTTCGCCCTCGTCTTCTGCGCGCTCTTGGCCTTCTGCTCCTCAGCCTTCGGGAAGTCGCATGCGTCTTCCTGGTTGGCTGACCACTTAAAGGTGATCATCTCCCCGCCCATACACTTTTGCAGGGTCTTGGTGGTCAGCGCCCCACCTTTTCCCCCACCGCCAGCCCCCTCGCGGCTGACCTGCGCCACGGTCATCTTGGCCGCATCCCGCGTCCGCTGAATGATGACGCCCATTGCCTGAGAAAAGGCGTACTGGAACGCCATCAAGCTGCGCTTTTCCTTCTCCAGGTCAGCCTGCGTCAAGGCAATCTGACGTCCCTGGGAGCTTCTGCTGCTGCTGCTGCTGCTGCTGCTGCTGCTGCCGCCGCGGGGGTGAAGGGCCATGAACTTCTCGTCCCTCACCAGCAGTGCCTCCGATCCACGTCCCAATGGCAACTGCAGCACCTGGAAGTCCCCCCCCTCGAACCCCGAGCTTTTTTGCAGGAACACCAGGCCCTGCGCCTGGCCGCCGTTGGTGCGCAGCACATACCCCAGGCGCAGCACCCCACCGTGCGCCATGGGCAGGTTTTCGTAGTCCTCTTTCAGGAGCACGGGCATTCCCGTGCTGACCAGGCCCGATGTCTTGTCGGGGTACAGCACGTCCGCCCCCCCGAACACCTGCAGCTTGATGCCCGTGTCCATAAGGCCGCTCTTCGACCCGTAAAACCGGGTGACGAAATTCCCCTTCATGGGAATGCCCGCTTTCGTCACCGGCTGCAGCTCCGCCCTGGGCACCGTCTTGAGGGCGCCCGTCTCCATCACGCCGACCTCCACCTTCTCCTCCGTGGCAGAAGAATGGAGGAAGACGACTTCGGAGCCCAACATTGCGAGGCCCCCGTCGAAGATGACGTTGTAGTCGTCGACGCCCAGGAGGTTGGCAACGTCCTCGCCTTCCAAGCGCCTGCTTCGCCGGCGAGCTGCGTACTCCACCGTAAACTCCGTCAGGTTGTACACGGGCACATCCGATGACCTATCCACGTACGAATGTGCCCCCCGACGGACGTTCGGCCCCAGCTTTACGGCGTTCGACGGAATCGTCGGCCAGGAACAGCCAGGGTAGGCTTCCCCAAAGTGGAAACCCCCACGCCGGAACATTAATACCTCATATGCCTGCCCTACAAAAAGGGACTCCCTTGCACCACACCGCATGTGAGAACCCGGAAATATCCCCACTGGGTACCCTGGAGTGAAGCAAAAAAATAAGGAGAGTTCTGTGCCGTCTAAATGCGGGCTCTGCAGATCAGCCCCGGGCAGCGTCAGCAACGCAGACATCCCACATTTCCCCTTGCGAAGTACGTCCGGTCGCACGGTGGTGCGCTTCCACCCTGGGTTTGCAATGGCCTGCCTCCCTACCTCCGCAATCATCCTCCCCAGAAAACACCTCCGATCCACGTCTCCTATCCACCTACTACTGTCGTAGCGTGCATCCCGGTCCTCTGAATTCAGATCGGCGAAGTTATTCAACCACTCCCCGGTCACGCAACCATCGTGCTCCTGCGGGGAAACTTTGACGCCCTCAACCCGTGCCACGCAAAACCCTTCCGTTTCCATGTCCCTCTCCCATCCTTCGGGCATTACCACACGGATATTGGACAGGTCGTCCTCACCTGGCGATGGCGTTTCCTTCTCATCCACCGCCTTTCCTCCCAGCAAGTTCT